>KK351015.1:4758929-4931382 GCA_000671755.1 Glossina brevipalpis | reverse complement strand
AAGAATTAACACCGTGAAAACAAACTGAAAGTCCCACAATATTATTTCTTTTAAAATTTTCTTGGGACGGACCTTCTGGAAAGCCCTGAGTTATACCCCAGGATAAGAAGACCCGTTACAACCATTAAGGCGTCATCTCCATCAAAATATATTAAAAATGAGGCTTTTGATCGCGTCGAAGCTTGCTTTTCCTAAGAAAGATTGTATAGAAAGTCGTTCAAAAAATGGTTCCAACTGATCCAAATTTTTTACATTTACTTTGTATATCAAACTACTAATTTCGACAGAGTTTTGAAACTGCAATTGTTGTCACCTAAAGATTCTTGAAATGGAGCGCTATATAGGGAGTGGGTGTAAAAATAGTCCGATCAATTCATTTCCAACAAACATGGTTTTCTACTACGCTGCATTTTTATGGGTTTTCTTCATTAGTCTGCAATTCCAGGACCATAAAAATTTCCTTACATAATCAAGTATTCCCCAGGTTTTTTTTTCCTAGAAAATTATGTACTCGGAAATTCCTCGTTTGTGTGTGTTGCATCTGTTGAAGACAGAATCGCACGTTTTAAACTTTACGTTATAAAAGATAATCACTCCATTAAATAAAATGTCCGTCTACAAATTAATATCTCTACCTGTTTACATTATAAATAAACTGTATGCTTGCATTATAAACATATTAGTACGAAAATCACAAACTAATAAAAGGCAACAAGTTTGATAAATCTATGGAGAGGAAATTCCTCGGAATGTGATACCTATCGCGGTCATAAAAATACACATTTGCAGCTGTCAATAAAAGCAAAAATTGATAAAGAATCCGCACGAAATCCGTCCGGAATGGCTTTAACGAAAATACGTATTCACAGGTATAGCAGAAGGGTATGCCGAGTTTGTGATATTCGTAGGGTTTATAAGCAGAGAATTTTGCTTAGCCAAGTTCTGTCGACTAGAAACATCAGAGAAGTAACCAAGAGTTAAAAGAAATAATTCCTTTGGTAACAATTGTAAAATAATTGAGATTATAAATAATACTTCTTAATAAATAAGGAAATTGTAAATAACCAGAATCCAAGCTTTTCGCGATCTAGCGATACGAACTGTGCCTTAGAGGTAAAATACGAAAGACAGTTTTCGTAACAATATATATATTTTATATTCAATATCAATATTCCCAATTACCGCTCTTCTATTGCAAATATTCAACATTTCTTAGTTATGTGTTTCCTTTCTCCTGAGTACACATACTCTTTAATTGATAGGCAAAACATTAACATTAATCGCACATACCCTTGCTAATATGTTAACCAGTGGAAAAAAAGACAACAATGTCTTGTTATGACAGCTAACGTATAAAAGCACCAGACCAATAAGGATGCTTCCTATAGTTGTTCAGCAGCAATCATACTAGTTTTTAGAGTTTTTTTCTATACGATCCAGACGAACCTGCACGGCTGTCTGCAAATTAAACCAGTACATCGGCAGTCGAACACATAGAATTGCTCAGTACACACAGAACTCAGAAATGCGTGTTGTCTTCGTTTACTCCGGCTGCCCATCAGCATATGATGGTTTATCTTTCTTTCTTCCCTTTCGTGTACTCTCAAGGTAAAAACTAAAAATTTATATGTCGAAAGCCTGCGAAATATCCTAGCATTGCTCGTTAAATCAATAAAAATAATATTAAGTAAAAAAATAAATACGAAAGTCGTTTTGACTTTAATTCTGCCGGAATATTCTGAACCTCATCCCAGGTATAAAAATTCCGGCATAACGTAACGTAGTTCAGTAATTAAATTCATAATCAAGTCCGAGAACTTCATCTCAAACTTTTCTTCTTTTAGTAGAGTGATTGAAAACCTTCAAGTGGCTCTCAGTCTCGTATTTACTCAACGTTCATCTGATATTTTTCGTTTGCAAAGGAAAAGGAAAAATCCGAGGTACGAAACAAAAACTCGGAGAAGGAAAAACCAACACAGTGGGCTGGTCACGTTAGTAATGATTATGCTGACTGTTGTTGGTTTCTCGACTGGTTTCACAATGACGCGGATCTTTCGACTAGTCTTACAATGACGCGGGCTCTCGATCACGCGGGTTTCTTGACTGCTGTTTGCACAATGACGCGGGTTTCTATAGAAGAACACGGGAATTACTTTAACAGCAGCGACGGGTGAGTCTTTAGAACTATTGAGGAGACATATGGAGGAGGACCTATTGAGGAAGTTGAGGCCTGCTCCCAGGAGAGTCTCAGTATAGAGGACTAGCAGTCTTCTCCAATCGGAGCTCGCTTGAACACAATGGATGGCCGACGACTCACCACAACTGCTGCTGCAAACGTTTCATAACTAGAAAAGTTCTTTGTCTACACTCTTAAGCCGTTAGGTGGCGAAAATTACATGCAAGTAACACAAGTGATACCAGCAATGTTTGAAATTAATGGGATAAACAACTAAACGAACATGTTTTTCTCCTACTTATTGAATTTTGATAGAACGGCGATTATAAACGAAGATTTAATACGGCAACCTGTTTTTTTTTCGCTTTGCTTATGGATAACTGGTTTTTATTAAAAGTAAAAGCTACACACTATTCATTATCCCAGTTTTAAAAAAGAATTGCAGATAAAAGATGATACATGTGTACAATTTCTTAAAGATTTCTTTTTTACGATTAGTTTTTCGAAACTTGATTTCCATTATGAATTATCAACCTCTTTCTAATATAATAATATAATAATATTTCTTTCCTCAGGTGACGTTATCGAAATTTTATAAAAATGTTAAAACAATTTTTTTTCATTAATGCTTTATCGTTTTATTGAGCGATCCTGTGTCGTAAGAAAATTTCATAAGCATCTGAATAATTTTGTTGAACTAAGTTTTTAAGAGAAATCATAAATTCGCTTTAGAAAAATGTTACTTTTAAGTTTTAATATAAAAAAGTTATAATTTGTGCCCTTCTAATTATACCCACCATTGAAGGTGAGATGTATATTAATTTTGGCAGTTTGTTTGTAATGCCCGGAAGGAAACATCAGAGGTCCCACAAAGTATTTATACTCTTGATTAGTATCAAGTACGGAATCCACCTATACCTATCCGTCTGTCCGTATCTCCGTCTGCTTATTTGTGTTATCTTTACGATAATCACTTTTCCAGTTCCGAAAATTGTTTGGTATTCGGACAAAAATTCGGCTAAAATATTGGAAGTTGATATCGAAAATGGGCCAAATTGATCATAGGCCACGCCCATTGTTCAACGTAGACCTCTATTTTCGAAAGCAAATAAAAAATGGATTTTCGCTTATTACTTACAAACCATAGCAGGAAGATCTATAAAAATTCACACGAATATTGGGCTACCTCTCCCGTATTAAAAAATCCCGTGTATCCCGTGTGCAAAAATTTGGTGACACCAAAATAGAGTAAATAAGACTATATTCAATACCAAACATTACCGCACCGAACTCGCTGAACTTGCCAGACGTTCTTTTTGCAATGACTTTCTTTCCGCTGGTCACATCCTGTCCGAAAGCCCCTCTTCGAAAATTTATGAATCCCTTGCGAAGATTCTTGATTGTTCCAAGAGGGATGTGATCCCAAGAATTCGTCTTTCTCTTCAAATACATGAGGTCTTTGATATCTAGAATACACTTATTCTCACCACTTTCACTCATTCAGTTTACACAACACCTACACTTACTAACTGTTCATTATGCTGTTTATTTCTACCTTTATACAATCTTATGAGTGATTTGTTTTAACACATATTAACTTCAACCCGTATCTCGCGCGCGTTCGCACATCACATGATAGTTTTTCATAGTTTATATAGACAAGAAATGTACTGAAAGCTATGGTTTTGTGCACTACAAGTACACTATACTATAAAAAATACTAAAACCATAACTATGAGTACATGGAAAACAAAACCTTATATCGTTTGCTTAGAGTCACATGAGATTAGATGAGCAGTAGCTTCATTGAAATTTCAGATGAGGAAGATAATTTCGATAAGAAATGAATATCCTTCTTAGAGACTAAGTTATCGTAGCACATTTCAGTAGTCACATTTGAAAAGATGAACAAATACTGTCGCCTCCCATATATGAGGTATAATCGGGAAAAGGTAATGTCAAGCTAGTAGAAAGTCAAAGCTTTTTTAAGACATTTCGAACTTTAACTCATATCATAAGTTTTTAAAAAGCAATGGACCACAAAAACATGAATTGTCAACGCAATTGCCCTGAGTTCCAAAGAAGAGGCTTTAAGATCAAGTTATTGGCATTTAACAAGGAAAGTAATTATGTTAACAATATATTATTTCCGCGATAGTCTCCTTATTTTTTTGAGATATAGTTGATAATCTACCAGATGCTAAATTATATACTACGTTATATCTAACTTTCCAATAATCGCCGTGAAATTTTCCACTATTATGCAATAATAACTGAGAGAGAGGCATAAAAAATGAGAGATAACTTGACGTTTGTTTGTTTTATAGAAACAAACCACATATGCTAAACGCTAGCAAATACTCAAATGCACGTTTGCCTAGCTCGGCATTTGACTAAGCGCTTCAAAAACTTTGTTACCATTACTACTGCAAATAAATTCGACAAAACCAAAGCCCCGGTGAGTATCTTCACTTTGTATCATTTTTCGAGATAAACGTACATTATGTAGTTCTCCAAATGCCCTCTAAAATGGCTGTACAGCTTAATGTACGCCTAAGAAACATAAGCAAATTTCTGTTTTGTATACTTTAATATATTTTTATTTCTTTCATTTTGACTTGGAAAGGTATGTTGGGCATTAAAATTTTGATACTGGTTAGTTTTATTAAAGAAACTTTCTTACGTTGAACTTTGCCTTGGCGTTTGCTATCTGTCGAAAACAATTAAAAATTCATAAATTATATCTTAATAAACTATTCATTGCTCTCTAATTTACTTAAGCCTGCGATCATTGTGCTTTAGTTTCATTTCATTGCCACCTTTACCTGTAAATTTCAATGAAATTTTGCTATAGACAGATTTGAGGTAAATGAGAGGGCGAATTTGTTAAAAATATGTTATAAACCGTTTAAGGAGTGTAAGTCAAATATTAGTAAATTTATAGAATTATAAATAACATTGACTAATTGCCCGGTAAAATTCGGAGTATTTTGTCTCATTTTATGATTACAATAAATTCCCTCAAAAAGTATAGAAGCTTATTTGTTAACTTTATTTTATACTCGAATTACTGTTAACTTGCTATAAAGCATAGAAAATGTGTAAAATTTTTAAAATCTAATAAAATGAATAAAGAGGTATCTAATAAAATAAAAATTCTTTTATTACACAGCTAATCTCTGTCCACACGTGTCCTACCAATGAGAGAACTTGGAAAAATCTTTTTGCATAATTTATTATATATTCAACGCTGTCAACAAATGGAACAACCGACAATTATATGCTCCATGAATAGCTATCAAATGGCAAAGAAGTGACCAGCAACATATATGCTTTTAAGACTAAAACACTGAGTCGAGCACATGTTTTCATTCATATTTTGGAAAAAAACTACTGACCATTGTATAACAACATAATCAAAAGTAGCCCCGAGAAAGAACAGAGTGAATGCATTGTGCAGTAAAATCCAATAGCAGAAAAAACAACGCAGATGTGAAACTATGCGAATATAAAAGAAAGAAGCATATCAAAAACGCAATTTTTTTTTAATACTTCTAGAACAGGTGGTTGGCAGATAGATGAAAATATATAAGGCATCATCTTACTTTTACCAGATATCATTATTAATAAATTTTATGAATTTTTTTAACTGTAATCGTATTTATATCATACATTCTACGATTAAATTTATTAAATACCTTTCGTTTCAAGCGCGAATATAGCAATTATTTGAAATTCCACAGGAGCTGCGAGTTGATGGAAGGATCTGATAATAGGACAATGATCAGTATTTTATTCAAAGCATTGTGCAGCGATAACTGTACCATGTCTTGTCAGAACGTTTCGAAGGGACAAAAGTGTATGCAGAGTATTTACTTGAGCACCAATATTTTTTTCATATCGCCGATATAATGAGATAGAAATAGGTATTCACCAGAAAGAAAAATGTAACGAGATAGGAAGCACATTCCAGTTTATCACAGCTAAGATCTCATGATTGAATTTTAAAATTATAAAATGCCTTCGCATATAATAATCGTTGTTAATAAGTACCATAATTCGATCATTTGTGGATTCGTTTGGTTTGTAACAAGTCATAATAAACTATGTCCAATAAATCTCACTAAATGAGCATGCCAAGGACATTCGGTTTGATAATCAATAGTAATTTTTCCTATGATGTACATCGTGAATTCTTCCGTTTTCATGATTGTATATTATTATTTATTATATATTATTTGTATTATACCGCACCGATTCACGAGCGCTTGGTATTAAATCAATAAACGTATTTGGTTTTTCTTGGCATAGAATGTTTTGTACGCTTCAACGGAATAATTTATTTTATTGTGCAATATTTAAACGTACAATTTTATCGTGAAGAAGTAACAGCTTGACAAATGCACGGCGGCTAATTTATGCTTTCCAAAAAGTTTTGTTTAAATAAAAAAGCATAACTTTATCTAATATAATCTCTTATGCATCAAATGCTATAACTTACTTTTTTATGGCAGTTTTATGAAGATTCTCACTTTGACTAATGGAAAATGCGCGGAGTTACTATTTCAACAAACTTCTATACTAATTTCTATGCTACGCACATATAAGAAAAGTTCAGAGGTCTGCTAATTTATAATATTTCCACATAGTTACCTCCGCTATCTCTATTGTCATGTCTTGAGTCCTTCTTAACTTTTATAATTATGTTCATCCTTTCGATATTTACTAACTATCCAACATTTCTATACAATTGGAAAAATTGCGTAGTAAGTTGCATGCGTGCCATCATTTGCTTACCTAAATTGAAATTGTGCACTGTTCAGAAAGACATAATTTACAAAGCCTAGGAGACGTACCTTGTCCGATATCCTAAGCGAATGAGTAAATCTTCTTTACCACTATGCCTTTGTTGGGAAATGTGAAAATAATTTGAAAACTATAATATATTTATATCCAAATTTTAATACTTCTAAATAGTAAAGTCAATGATTTCGTTTCGCTCTACATACAACTCTTTAATTATTATTTTCCTTTCAACAGATGTTATTACGGAGGGATGGTTTATATTTATCAGTATTGAACAGTATTGACAGGGCGTATTGTGTATGTGTTCTCCTTATATTTCATGTAATTAAATATTTCCTACTTATGCTTATATCATACGTAATAAATTATCTACATGATTACTTACAAAAATAAATACTGTATACACTCTCTACGTAACCACATTATATATAACACAAACTTTCTGCATAATTATGTTAGGCACGTTATAGCGGTTCTTTTTGTTGCGGTATGACTCAGAACATTCCAAAAGCTCCGTTTCAAAGAATTGAAATACTTGGAAACTTCGTTTTTCTTTACAACTGTTTTTTTTTATTGACTTTACGAGTTAAGACTGATATTTGATGGATCGTTAGTTATTATCATGACAAAACATGTGTTCCTCGATTCTTTTTGGCTGCCGCGCATTTTGTTATACTTCTTGGCTATCGTGACACAATTCGCGTCTTCTGGATGATCATAACGTAACTTTTTGAAAGTCACTTTTACGTTAAAATACAACTTTGTAAGAAGTTGTGACGATAATTTTTCCTCCTTTATACTCAATATTAAAGTGACACCAATGTTCGTGTCAATTTTAGCGTCACTTTCGTTAGGACTGAGAGTAAAAAAAGAAAAATTAGTGCCACAATCTCTTACAAGGTTGTGTTGTAATGCAGAAATCGACTATCGAAGTTACATGATGACCCCTATGATTTTTCTCGGCTATCGTTACGCAACTCATGTGTTTTATTCTTCTAGATATCGCGATACAATTCGCGTTTCTTGATTCTTCTTGTTTATCGGGATATAACTCGCCTTCCCTGATCCTTTTCGGCCATTGTGACGCCGTCTATATTTTCTGATTTAAATTTATTGTTAAATTATTATTTATTTATGTCAAGGGGTTACATAATCGTCAACCCATCAACTACGTCATCTTGCAATCATCTAAAGTTGTCATTTATGTGAAATTTTTCGAACATCTAAATATACCGTTTTGTTCTAAAAATGTTGTATAAATGCAAAAAAGTCGACTCCTTTATTGGTGCTGAAGCAGTGTTCGACTTTTTGACAATGACTCTTAAATTAGCTTACCAACTGTCTACTACGTACTACGTCATGGAATATTTTTCGAATTTATATTAAAATTAACCTAGAAACGTTATATGTCTTGTCTTGTGTGTAAACACACATAAATGTCTTCGTGAGCGTAATGGACAATTACTAATTTCGTTTTAATCCATTAAAACGGCTCAAAGCCAATTATGTGTACGATGGACATTGTGCATTGTCGTACTCATAGCAGCATCGGTGTGTACTGATCTTCCGCTATAAAAGCAGCAGCCGGTAAGGAAAAAATGTTCAGTTTTTTAGTCTTTGTATAATAGGGTAACGGTGAGCATTTTTGCGCGAGTTCACGCTCATGTCTTACTGTGCTCCGACCTGAACAAGAACCCTCATAGCCTGTCCCTTATCTTTTGTGCAATACGGGTACTGCAGACATATACCAGCAATATTGACGCTTATGTCTTACTGTCCTCAGGCCTGAACAAGTATCTTCCCTTTATATCTCTTGGACAGTGGACAGACGGACGAGCATTTGTTTGGTTGCTTACCGAAATTTGTCAAGTTTTATAATATAAATAACCCGCGCTTGCCACCACAGGTTTGGCAGAGTTGATTAAACGTTTGGTCACAATAAATTTCGAACAAATTAAAAAATTACATTAAACTATCGGAATCAAAGCTTCAACAGAACAACACGAAGGTCCCCGCCAACACATGTTTTTTTTTTTTTGCTCATAGTGAGATTATACAAAACACATCGTCATATCTATAACATTCCCTGTAAATATATAAAAATTTTCATCTATCTTAAAGCCGCAGATTGTCACGCTGCGATTTCCAAAAAGCTATAAAAAGAAGAAAATAGAAAACACGAATTTTAATTATTATAATCCATCTTGGAACGAACTTTGAGAAACTGAGGAAATTGATAAGAGCCCAACTCAAACGACACCGGAACAAAAAGAGTATGAAACATTATTAAAAACACTGTCTGTCAAGAATCTTCAAGTAGGATTACCGGAAAATTACGTTTGAAACAATATTCTGTCTACCTAGATCTATTTGTTTATGAAATAATATGGAGTTTCTGGACACATATCTCATGATGAGCCTCATTAGTGCACTCCTAACTATTGTGTTTTTAAGTCCGATAGTATTTCAACAAAACTTAGTAATATTTCGGGCGTTTTCTGCTCAAACTCATAACAGACATATCTAAGTGATATCTTAATGATTGGATCCACAATCAAAGAAGAACTATATTTACTTCTACTACATTTGCGACTATATCGTTTCGCTCATACCGCTGATATCACCAAAATGTACAGGCAACTGCTGATTGACTAATGTAAGTAGCAATATATTTGTGAAGATAATTTGACCAAAAAGAAATTAAAACCTATCAACTTAACATATTATGACACATCGGCTGCCACATGTCGCGCTGAACGTTGTCGGTATTGTCTGCCTGTTGAATATGTAAACGATTTCGAAATTGGCGCAAGAGCAATTAATTCTTCGTTTTATGTGCGGCATTCTACCTGTTGAAACTTTCGTCACGACAAATCACCAAGGAACTTAAATTTGAATAACCCCCCCGTAATATACGCTGTAGATAATTTACTGGTATGAAGTTAGTCTACATTTGTCGCACTTTATTGTCTTTGCTAAACTGTAGGCTAACTTCACAGTGTGTACGTGTCTTTGCTGAGATAATTGATAATAAAGCGGCACGGGAAAATAAACAAAATGCTTACAAAAACTAAACAAATGTAGAAAAAACAAACATAGATGAAAAACTATATCATGCCTTATGTTATGAAAATTTAAAAAAAATGTATTGTTAGTATTCATTATGAACAATGTGCTGATACAAAAATTGGACAAAAATTACAGTGTACAACCCGTGTTATAAAAAATGTTAAAGAAATAACATACCCCCAGTTTTTTAATATTTGTTAAAGAACGCTAAAAGCTACCAAAGAAAACCGAACATCATCATCCAAAGTAGGGGACATCGTAGTCAAAAGTGCCCATATGTACCATATGTTAGTTATAGACGTATTAGAACGATTGCTCCCTTTCTCTTCCCTTGCACGTCACGTTTTTCTGTCTTCTTGATCAAATATGAATTCCATGTGGAAAGAATTCCATAATCTTTTGAACTCGTCCATACATTGCTTCATATTGTTGTTTAGTAATGAAAGAATAACCGTTCCTTATTTTGGAATCTTTAACATTGACCACGTCAATCTTTAAGTTGACCACGTAAACATATAGAGAACAGTACATATGGGAACTTTTGACTACGATGTCCCCTGCGTCCACCAGTACAACGCAGACATGGATTTCGGGGAATACAACGTACCGTTTTTCGAATGTGAAATTCTTAAACAAACAAAGAAAGACGATTGCGGTTGAATATCCTGGAGATCATGTACCGTTACAAATTGTTTCTCAAGTTTTGAAGGGCGCCTTCAACTTGCAACCCTTTATAAGTAATTTTAACCAATTTTCTAGTCAAAACAATTCAAGATTAAAACCCCAAAGCTTGATATAAAATTAAATAAACTTTTATTGAGATAAATCGGTTAGAAATATAATTTTCGAATACATGCAAGTAATGGTTACTTGACAAGAGTCACTTGCGCGATACTAGTTTTTTAAACATAAAAAAAAATACGAATTTTATTTTCAATTAAAATCTTCAATGTGTGCACGCAATATTTGCTCACAGACATGTTCTATATCATGCATCAACTAAGCATATCACAAATAATATGCAGTGCATACAAATTATGTCGTCGCAGATCAGGGCGTGTATCTATAAAATCAAACTGTTAGAGATAAAATAAAAATGTATTTATAAGAAAATATACACATGAAAGCGTAAAAAGCGTTAGTTAACATCAAATATTAATAAAATGTATCAGCAACAAAAAAACATTGTGTATGCACAATAGGGAAAGATATATACGTACATATATAGGTATACATGTAGATGCAGATGAAAACAAAAAGGTGCATGTCATCTATGTTAAGAAGATAGAAGAAAAGATGGAAAAAGTGAAAATATCCTATTCTGCAAAAGCAATCAGTTGCAACATTAACTCTAATGTTCTTTTCTTTTTCTTTCCTTGTTTCCTTATTTTTACGCATATTTTTCTACATTCTCTTTAACATGTCATCGCGAAAAAATTACATTCGGCTTGAGCTTTTGAATGTTTAAAATTTTGTGGCATTGGTTTGTGTGCGGAAATTGATTACAAGATAAAGCTAAGATCCGTCCACCTCGTCAACATTGACTAATTGGTTTTTCTAAATAAAAGCTTGATGCCTTTTACGACAGAAAAGCAGTTCAGGATGTGAAAAGCGCGATCAGCGATTGATTTGGTTCGACTACTTACTGTTGCAATATCGGTACTGTGCTATGGATACTACAATAATTGATAATTTCTTATTATCTACAATTTATACTTTGAAAAAAAGAAAGGATATTAAATGAGAAGGTAGTCCTTTTCAGCACCAGAAAGCAAAAAATATTTATAGTCAATATTTGAAATTTCATTACAAAAAAAGCATGAGTCATATTATGCTTATGCTTTGCAGACAATAAATTGAATAAGTTTCAATAGTTAGCGAACACATATTTTTTTATTTCACTTAATGCTTATGTCATTTTAAACGCCTTTATTTCTGAAACACATTAATGCAGTTTAGGATGTAATATCATCTTGTTTTTCTATTGGATTGAATATACCCTTCAATATTCAAGCATGATATAAGAAGTAATTATGGGCGATAATTTTAAATAGCTAAAACAGTTCATTTTTTGACCAAAGACAACGAGATTTTCTTTATGTTATTTAGTTCAAAAGTAAATTTGTAAGATTTCACTTCTTTTAAATCCAGCGAATATTGCTCGTCAAAAATTTTCTTTTATGACAATAGAATATTCGCTATTTTAAATTAACATGCCGTTACGGGTTGTAATCGATAATTTTTATGCGATTGTGATTAATTGTCGCACGTGCTAATGAGATGAAAATGAATATCCTTATTTTGAGTAACATAATTCTCATCATTAGTCACACGTTCCTGTTAAACGTACGTTAAACTCATTTCATTACGTTGCGTCTCATTTTCGTATTCTGACGTAAACTCACTGCTGTGGAGAATTAAAAAAACCTCTCTACTCTGTAATGTGCTCTTGAGCATGTCACTACGCACATTTTCGAATAAAAGAGTAATGTAAAAAAAGAATATTTGTAAAAATGTGAAGAAAAATAAATATAAAGTGTATAAACAATGGAAGAAAAAATAATTGGAATATTATTTTTTCTTTTTACTTTACTCTGTTATTATAACACATGCGTACAAACCTGCTCAAAAGCGTAGCACAGACTTGAGAGCTTTTGTAAACTCTCCGCAGTAGTGAGAATGAGACAAAAACTAATAATGAGAGTTTAACATTCGTTTTACGAAAACATATATTAGAGATTTGTCAGTGATGTTGGTCATAAGGCATGAGGCTTTTATTCTCATTTTGACCTGCAGAAATTATAATAAAAAATAGTGTTAAACAAAAATATTGATATCGTAAGCCTTATTCCTTATATAAAGATA
This sequence comes from Glossina brevipalpis, assembly GCA_000671755.1. NCBI lineage: Eukaryota > Metazoa > Arthropoda > Insecta > Diptera > Glossinidae > Glossina > Glossina brevipalpis. The sequence goes on along the minus strand of KK351015.1, from coordinate 4,918,466 downwards.
TAAGATTTCCGTTCCAATTCTGCAAGGGATATAAACATGTATAAATCAGTGTTTGAGGCCTATTACGAATTAATAGTGCCCTTTGAATTTTAAACCGAAAATATTATATATATATTCATTCTTAACCAAAATTTCGGATACCCCTCAAAGTCTATATATTTTTGATCAGTATCAAATTTAGAATTGATTTAAGCATGTTTCTCTGTATCCGTCTGTGTAAAATCTGTGGTAAACATTCTCCTGGCCGCAAAAATGAAGATATCGGCTTCAACTTTTAGAGGAACATTGTAAATTCTTTTACATACGTGTAAGCCGAAAGTTGGCTCTTTTGCTCTTGGTGTTTCTATAAGGTATTCCATGGCTGGCTGTGTTCTACGGTATTCCATAAAAATAAGAAAATTTGTGTCACCTCCGTTCAACATTATAGAGTATCGAAGTTCGGCATAGCCGAATATAGTCCTCTTGCCTATTATATGTTGAAGTGGAAGTAGTCCCTTAGTCCTGGTCTTTTGCTACGTTATCTTCGCATAGACGAAAACTGAAGAAATTATATAATTTTTTTTGGAAACCTTACATTTCTGTTTTTGTAATTACTGAACTGAAAAATTTTGATATTCACGGTATTGAGGTTAAGCAGAGAAGAGAAAAATTAACAATAACAGTAGAAAACGAAAAATTGAAAGCATGTATAAATTGTAAGCTATGTGGTTAGTGGGAATGTTAATTATGATGCTGGTTAATAATCGTAGCTTATGCAGCATGGTTTTAGTAATAGTTGTAGGTTAAGTGTTATAATTATTACAAACTCATGGCTGAAAAAAAGGTGGTGCATGGTTACAGTATATTTGATAGAAATATCAGATTCCCATTTTTTGTTGCCATCGTTTTTCCTGCGCTCGTTCTATCTAATGGAAATATAATGTGCACAATTTTGCAATCATCATACACACAGTTTCAGAAAAAATAAAGAAAAATTTTTTTTGGTCTTGTATGTACCTTCCTATAAGATAACTTACTCTTTTAATTTCATTTACTTGCTACAGGCATGAAATATAGTCAAACATTTATTAATTATATTATATCGTACATCAAAGGGATGATTAGTAAACATATATAATATATTAAATTTGCAACGCCCACATCAAGACAATATGTTCTTCCTTTGCTTCCATCTCTGGCGACAATTTCGTTTTTTGTTGGCCTTTTGAACGTTACGGGCTAATCTAAAAAAAGAAAACATTTACGGCACGATGCTAGACAGTTTGTATACCTACCATCGAATAATGAAAGTATCTAGTAGTCATGTCAAGTGTAAGTGGGTGTTGTTGACATTCTCCTTATAGCAAAAATGAGGGTATGGACTTCAAATTTGGCAGAAATATTCCAAGTTCCTCCATACAGATTGGTACTGAAAATGGCCTTAATATGTCAAAGGACAAAATCGCAGAGAAGAGTAAGCTGAAAATTGTGGGTTTTTACTCTTAAAAGAAACTTGTGGAAATCATTTGATCCAATTTTTCTCTCAACAATACCAGAAATGTTACGGCAGTGGCGTAATTGTTCTTCGAAAAAAAATTGCAAAAGATTTTCAATCAATATCGGACGTATTTCGTTTAATAAATAGTTAAAAATAATTAAAATAAATTATATATAAAAACATTTTCTTATATAAGCTTTAATTTAAGTGAAATAAAAGGAGGGAAATAAACCTTAGCACAGTCAGTACTATTTGACTATCTTATCTCGATTTCTCATACATTAAAATTTCAGTGCGACTTTACACACGGAAGCACCTGAAATATCGATTGACAGTTTAATTTCTGACATTAAATAAAAGCTTATAAAATGAAAAAAAAATTTTGGAAAATAGTACGCACTTCTTCTTCGATGTAATTTTATTCGTCATTAGTTTAGGATTTTCTAACAAACACAGCTCCTATAGATACATGATTTTTTCACTACAGTGAAGTTTCCTACATAAACCGAAATAAGAATATCTACTTGGTTATGGATTACCACGATGTGTGCGATGAATCAGGGGAATAATTTTGCAATTACAGAACTCACTTTAATGAAATAATCTATAATAAATATAATAGATTCTGTAAGATATTTATTTTTTTTGTTTTGCTTGAATGTACGTACGGATTAGATAAATAATAATACGAACTATTTAAGATAATCTACATTGTTACTGAAGTTTATTCATCATGAGTTTATGTCTGTTTTCTTACATCCTCCTGTCTACAGTATATACGAATTTTTTACAAAGAGAATTTAGGGCAAGTGGAACTTCCACCAAAGTTATTGCAATTCCTTTCGGCATTCTGCTCTTCCTAACTAACAATTACTGCAATCTATACTGAACAATGGGTCTATACTGAACAATGGGTCTGATTAAAGATTGAAATTTTTCTAAAGAAAAGAGCGGGGAAAGTTCTGATTAGCCGTTTTTTGAGCAAGTACTATCATATCGACTGAGATACTCTTTTTAAAGTGTGGTATTATAGACGTTTTAACGAATAAATATACCACCTTCCTGGGGTGTTATAAAAAGCATTGAAAATTATCTAAAGCACACTAAGAAAAAAACTAGCAATAGTCTTTTTAGTTATCGCTTTTTTTTATTGTTTAGGTACATAAATTTTAAGCGACAGGAACTAGTTTTCCAATCTATTTTGAGAAAATTGTCAAGCTTCCAATATTACGCTGCATTCAGTACAATTCAACAATTTTAGTTTCAGTTGCTGTTGTTCTTGTTTTTGTCGTTTTTTTTAAGATGGTCTACATATTTATACTCAAGAAAACTGGTAGCAAAGACTGTGACTATGTACCTTGTGTAACCTTAGTTGGCTCACAGGAATTTATGTATGGCGGCTGCAGACACAGGAAAGGTTGACTGCATGCACTGAATGCATTTCAAAGTAGAGGCGAAACGCACAACTGCAGTGTCATGGGAGTATAGAGCAAGCAAGAGACGAGGAGCCTGCAAGCCACATGTAGTCCATAGTGTCTCTCATCTTATGAGTCTATATAATAAATAATGCATAGACTTTGCTTGATCACCGCCTGTATCCTACGGTAACCAAATTGAGTAGACCAAAGTATTGTTCTTCAGCGATAATAGAACAAAATCATAGCTGCGTTTTAAAAAAACAGCAAAGGGGGCATTATACACTGAATGGTTTTATGCATGTCTCATACTTATATACACCGTTGATGGGGCATAATAGTAATGTACTACGAAATCCAAATAATTAATACGACGTCCCATATCTTTCGAGTCAAACATTTTAATAGTTGATGTAGTTATATATATTTTGCCATTGATAAATGGTACATACATTTAATTGTCATCTTTTTGCATAATATATCAACAACTTACGGAATTTTTTTATTTATACATTTCTTTTTATATACTCACCATCGAAGGATGGAAGTACATTCAGTTTGTCATTTTGTTTGCAACATCCAGAAGGAAGCTTCAGAGTCTCCATAAAGTATATATATATATATAGTCTTGATTAGCATTAAATTCAAAACCGATCTGAGCATGTCCATCTGTTCCACCTAGGTGTGCCCATCCGTCTGCTTATCCGCATAATATCCCGGTCGTAAAAATTAATCTATTTGGATCAAATTTGGCAGAAACATCGAAAGTTCTTGCACGTATGTTGGTATTGAAAATGAGCCAAATCAGTTACAGCACACGCTTACAGTATAATATAAGCCAAAAATATCTCTGCTTTCTGGGTCTTTTTCTCACTCATAGACTACATAACAAAAATTTTTGAGTCAGTTGGCTAGCGACGAAATCGGTGAGTGTACGTACACCTGTGTATACCTATAGCTGTACTATACATTTGTCCTGAAATGCTTTTAATGGCACCTTAAAACTTGCTATCAGTAAATAGTTAAATAGCTTCGTAAATCTTTCATACAAAATAAGAAAATTTCGGTTTCCATGGACGTTTTTAATACGCACATTTAGCTTGCATTGAAGCATATGTTTTCGCATGAAAACACATCTATATATTGCATTCAAACCATAATTTCTTTAATATTTAAAGATTTTTGTTGCCATATAAATATATGGTGATGGTAAGTATGTTAATAAAATCAAAATAATTCTAAACAGCGAAACATTTTTAAGGTATAAATATTTTTGAAAACACAAGAAGCTTTAAGAAAAATTTAAGAAAAAACGTTAAAATCGTAGGTAGATATCAAACTCAAACAAAAACACATTAGTTTTTCAGTATGAAATTATAAAGTTAACTTTTTAAGGGTGACGATCAGCAAAGTTTATCGTAAAAAACTGTTAAGGACAATAAGAAAGGCATAAAAGATAATAATTAAAGTTGTGCTTGTAAAATTGATTGATTGATGTTAGATGGGATGAATGAGTAGACGTTTGTCGATAAGTTTCGACCAACATCTGCCATAGGTTGCAAACATTGTTAGCAACAATATATTATAACTTTTCTTTACTCAAAATATTGTCGGTATCTGGGAATTTATAAGAAAACTGCGATTAGCAGTAATTTTTTAGAGTTGAAAGTGTTAACTATAAGATCGTATATGGTGACGGGACAAGCTTCGAAATCAGACAACACAGACTATATGTGCTTTATAGAACGCACTTTATGCATATTGCTGAGCGTTAAAGACAAAATTGTCAACATTTACATAACGTGTCGGTAGACATTCACAGAGCAAGCACGTAGTTTCTACGATCCCGAGATGTGGAGAATATGTGGCAAACTCTTTAGAAACTTACTTTTCCTTTTGTTCAACATTTATCTGAATATTTAACCAATTAAAGTTAAGTTAAACTTTACATATGATTATTCAAAAGTTGTTGTGCCCAGAAATCAAACTTCTTGCAAACTTCTGAATACGCGACCAATCGTACACGCAAGTGTTCTAAATAATTCGTACATATACGCAATTTCTACGTTGTTTGGCTTTGTTAGTAGAAGGCCAATATTAATATTACGATTGATGTATAAATTTTTGTTTGCTTGCATATGCCATCGCACGGTGAATTGGAAGCATTTTAATTTAGCTTAAAAAGCTATTGTCTTCACTGATTATTTTGAATTGGAAAACCTAAATAATATAGGGCACATAATATATAGGATACGTTCATGAAAATTTCTTAACAAAATACGGAAGAAAATAAATAAAAGGCAACAAAAATAACCTCGACCTTTCCATAGCTTGGAATCTCGTATTCGGGTCTTCTTATCTTATGGGCATCTTAAAAGTACGTAGTAAATTTTATTATTAACCATCTAATCTAACTGTTTTAAGATAATAAACTCGATAGTATGAGTTGGTAGTGCTCTTCATTCTCTTTTAGTTTAAGAATTTATTTCTTTGATCTAAATAAATACTAATAATAATAATTGTAATAATATAGTAACGATAATAATTGAATCTGACCTGTATGAAATGGGAAAATAGGATTAAACTTTAATCAACTTTTGCACATTTGCTTTTTAAGCTATATTCGCCTATTTTCGCGTTTGGTTTGATTGTCGCCTACATAACAAACGCTTATAGTCAAGTTTTATCTAAGTACACAAAATGTTTCTTTTGCTGTTTTTTTATGATTTATATAAAATTTTTACGTTTTTTTTGCTGCACAATTGTGTTGGCATTTTATTTGTCGAAAACGTCCGCTTAGTAAACCAAATTTATTTTGACGGTTTTTTCTTCTGTCTTGAAAGCCTCTAAAATTTGAATGTAATGTTTGAAAAATTGACATGCGCTTGCTTTGTGGTGAAAATTACATGCAGCTATTTATTTACTTTTGTATTTTGTCGTTGCTTTTGCTATCGCTTAACATTTTCACTCTTAAGCTTTAAATAATTGTTGGTGGGCTCACTATAAGGCAAAGCGGAGGTCGATACAATTTTGTCCAGTTGACTCTTGACTTTGAAATTTTAACTTATATTTTTAACTTTATATGTAACTTATTATTCAGCTTTGTGTGTGCTTATATATAACATGAGCTTATTCCAGTCAGTTTTTTCAGTGAGGGTATTCGGCGTTCATATTTATTACTACTTGCATAATCACCAAGAAGGTTGACCACCTTATTTTTAGCATCTCGATAGAAAAACGATATTAGTACAGTACTGAAAAATGTTTTATTGCTGTTCGTCGTAATGCAAACAATGCAAAAAAGAAGTTTACAATGTCCGCCTGTTACCCATACATGTAAATGTTGTTTGTAAAATATTTTATTATTTTCAAGTGTTTTCATTTAATTTGCAATTTGAACGAACGAAAATGTTCAATCTGAATGGATGCGATACTTACGGAACTAGATTTTAGAATTTTATTGTTATTATTTTCGAAATAATCAGTCCTGAAACCGATCAACATCAATGCACAGTCAAAGTAACATCCTATAATACAGTACTATTTTCGAGAAGCGGATATCAAAGAAAATGAAAATTCATTGAAAAAGCGCCACAAGCAAGTAGATCTAAGATAAAAAAACCTCTATGTTTATGCATAAAAAAGTCACTTCTAGAATTTCAAAAACGAATCATAATTGTTTATTCAAGCATTAACAGTTATCAGATACTTTTAATTTTGGAAATTACATTTCAAGATTTATTTTCCTATAATATCTTGTGTAGGGCGCTTCGCATTCAAGCACACATTAACATTTTTAATAATTTTTGTCCTATACGAAAAGTTTATGAATATTGTTCACCGTTTGTCCACTGTCACATATGCTTTGTGAAAGTAACTTCAACCACTCGTGTGCTTTCCTGTGACACATTCACACATGATAATGTTATTTTTAAAGTAAAAATAATAATTAATTTCAATAAGCAAACGATAACAACATCTGCTTTTTACTCTACATATGCAAGTACTCATTTAAAACCGTAGATATCCCTTTTAATCATATCTTACCAGACATATAATAACTAAAAAAAACTACACCGTACGTACACTCACGTATTTCCGAATGTTATGACAATGATGAATTACATAGAATATTCCTTGAGCCATTGGTTAGGCGATATGAGTTAGGTTTATTTAGATAAAAAAAAACCTTAATTTAAGAAAATATATAGAGAATGGGGAAGAAAAACAGGGAAAATTTAACAGATAAAATTCTAAGTACTACTGAATTATGAGAATTAATTCTTCTCAAATTGTCAGAGCAATGCCAGAAATTGCCGTTATTCGTATTAATTCGTTGCTTTAAAAATCGTAGGGGCATCAATTAACAGTTTCATTTTCATGGTGCTATAAACATTACCGCTCTCGTCCTTTAGGTAGAATATGAAACCCGTTCCAGTTCACTACTGATAACTAGTCTAAGAATAAATGATAACTGGTCTAATATCGAAAAATCACAAGATCATAACTTTGACAAATTTTCCCTTCGTTTGTAGCAATTTTTATCGATAATTTTCTCTCGTGACGATTTCCTTTATTTAAAGCATCTTACAATACGCGTAACGCTAAATAGAAGGTCACTGGCATATAAAAATCTTTTAAAGAATTTTCGATCTTTTAAAGAATTTTCGATTACTGTTGCTTATAAGTTTATAAGTCGAAGAGTATCGCGTGAAAGCAAATATTTTGTTACACCAAACGTATACAGAAGGATGGGAATATATTCATTTGTTTGCAACACCCAGAAAGAAGCTTCGGAGAATCAGTATCAAATTTACAATTGTTTTAAGCATGTCCAGCCATCCGTCCGTCGGACTGCGTAATGTCTCTGGTAAACATTGTCTTCGCCGCTTCCAATTTGGCAGAAACATTGAAAGTTCTTGTGCGCCAGTTGGCATTGAAAATGAACCAAATCGGTCAAAGGAAACGCCTACAGTACAACGTAAAGTGAGAGCACCTTTGCTTTTAAGAAAAAAAAAGTTGGATGTTTGGTTATTATTGATAAATGATAGCGGACAGATCTGTAACAGTTTCCATATTTACTGAGTTAGCTATCCTTTAGTGCCGGTATAAAAATAGAAAGGATCGAGAACTCCATATTAGAATTTTATTTTTTATGAAAAAGTTGGTAGCACTATTTTTTTTCTAAAAGAATAAGATGTGAATTTCAAAATTTATAACTTTTACAATAAAGCTGCATTTAATGTATGCAGTTTCCTTATAACATTAAAAACGAGATGGATGTACAGCATATTATTATTCTAAGCGAACTATGAGCAAGTGTTACTTACATATTTAAAAAATAAAATAGAAATTTAGAAGTGTCTTTAAGCGCCAATTAAGCATCCAAACAGAACCGTGCAGAGCAGCATCTTTAATGTGTTTGACGAACTAACGAAATTCAGCTGCACCATAAAGAATGTTTATGGATATAATCATAAAAAAATGTTTAACTGTGTGTGTGTTCTGTGTTATTTACAGTATACTGCAGTCAATTGTGTTTAGTTCAGGTATAACTTACATGTTGAAATTGGCCATAATGATGGTATTTATGCTGATTTTAAAATAAAACAAACGGCGCATAAAATATTAAGTTCGCAATATTTCCGCTAACATTAAACGATGCTATTCAAAAACTCCTAAAAAATTTATATCTTTTAATGGCGCGCTGCATTTATGTTATTGTAAAGTGTCTTTTTTAAATCAATGGAGTGAACTTAGTAACATATACGACTGTCATAAATGAAATTATGCTAATCAATGAAATCAAAGTGCATTACAAGAAGACATCGTTGGACTATAATAGAAGAATGAAACCAAGAAAGTCTTCTCTGATAAAAACTACAATTACCATTTTGTCATTTAATTTACATTCTAAATTAATTTTTGCTATAGTTTTTAGCCAAGAAAAAATGTTAAAGTATTTTTAGACTATTTGTAGTGTTTTTATCAAATTGCAGAGAGTAAATAATTCAATTTGCTCGTCCATCCTCTAGCTCTAGTCTCAAGGAGTATGCAAAGTTCTCTCTCAAATACTTATAGCTTACATTCTATTATCTAGTTCTAGTCTCAAAAAGTTTGCAAAGTTCTGGGAAACAAATATTCATCATTATTATATTCTAATATCTGGCAGGTTTTTGACTCTGTTTGTACTGAGGCTAAACTTGCAATGTTCAGGATATATAACAGATGGGCTGAAAATTCTTAGGCTGACACATGTAGCTGTTGCGCTATTAGCGTGTGAGTTATAGCATTTTTAGTCAAGCAACTTTTGTTAGTTTGAAAAAATGGATAAAAAGGATTTTCGTGTATTAATAAAAAAATACGAAAAATACGAAAAAAAATACTATTGAAGCCGAGGCTTTGCTTGATAAACATTATTCGGACTTTGCACCAGGAAAATCAACCGTAGAGAAGTGGTTTGCTAAATTTAAACGAGGCGAAATGAGCACGGAGGACGATTCACGCAGGCGACGCTGCAAAGAGGCTGTTACTGATTAAAATATCAAAAAAGTCCACAAAATTATTTCGGATAATCGTAAAGTGAAGTTAATTGCGATAGCTTAGACCCTAAAGTAATGTGTGGAACATATCGCGAATGAATATTTGGATATGCGAAAGCTCTATTCAAAGTGGCTGCCGTAGCGAGCTCACAATTAACCAAAAACAACAACGAATTGATGATTCTAAGCAGTGTTTGGAGCTGTTTAATCATAATAAACCCGAATTTTTGAGTCGATATGTGACAATAGATGAAACATGGCTCCGTCATTTCACACCGAAGTCCAATCGACAGTCAGCCGAGTGGGCTGCACGTGATCAACCAACTTCAAAGCGTTGCTTCACTAAAAATGCTATAACTCAGATACTAATAGTGCAATAGCTGTCAACTTTATACACGTGTCTTTCGAAGGTTAGGGCTAACTAAGAATCATACGGATTTAATACTAGTAGCGCCATCTATGTGTCCGCCTTTTCAGCCCACCTGGTACTGTGAGGTCGAAGAATTTTCGCATCAATATTTCCTCACGTTGGAAATATTGATTCCCCTTGTCCTTTAGTCTGTCGCCGAGTGCGACTTTGGTCCTTACAGTACATGTGTCTAAATTAAAGGCTACAACATGTTTCGTTGTATTATTGCTCGTGAACTTCTTCGAATATAAAATTGGTCTAGCTATTTGCACCAAATGCGGCGGCGCTTCCGTTCTTGAGAAAACTCGATCGTAATTTTCTCTTTTCCTTTCGTGACTATCGATCACAAGAAATTTTTATCAAATATCAATTAATACCAAATATTTTTTTTTTTATTTGTTCGCATATAATCGCTAAATCGCAAAATAGCTGACGAGTAGCATTTGTAACATCTACCACTTGCTACAACATCGTAGTGTGGTTAAATTGTTTTACCGGGAAAAAGGAAATAGAGAATCATCTGCTAACGTGTTGGTAAATATGAAAAATTGAAAAATTGCATGAGTGCCAACAAGCGAAACGAGTAGAGAAATAGTTACGGCGGAGTTATTTGGAAGTTTTAAAATGGGCGTTCGATTGCGAAATGCGTCAATGATTGTTTTTGCTGATGATAGTTTTCGAGTTGTGTGAATACTTAAATAATTAAAAAATGAATAAAAGAGGAATCAATACGTAATTGATTGAACTTTGAAATAAAAGTAAAACCTAAAAAAGTCTGTGGAAATTCAGGAATTAATGAATTTGCGAAAAACGAACGTTTTCCGCCAATATCGATCGATATATCGATAAGTATATGATATAATGGCATGTATGGCGAGTGTAAACAATGCAGAAAAAAAACCGAGAGAAGAATTTGCAAAAATTTCTGCAATCTGTGGCGCAACCGCTATTAATGTTGAAAATATAGCAACAACACATAAACACGACGATGTTAATAAAGGTCGTGACATCACTAACAACGCTAATTGAATAGATGAAAACTCAATTTTTTCGCTTGATTTGAATGACTTTGAGTTAGGGTTTTGTGTCCTTTCGAAAAATTGAACGAGAAGAAAAATGTTGGAATAAATAATGCATAGAATGAACGTCAGTCGCACACGAACGTTTTATATGTGAACTTTTACTAATATGTTAAGTATTAAATTTTCTATCAATTTACAGACAATCGCTTTGACGTAGTCAATTTTTAGGAAAAACAAAATTTACGAAAAAAAAGTATAAAAATTTCGGAAGTCTCGTTTTTTTATGCACTCATTGTGTCAATATGTCTGCTTTGATTATTCTATCAATCAAATTGCATAAGAGAAAGGAAGAAGAATAGAAAAACGATAAAAGACTCTATATTCATAATCAACATGAAAGTATGCTCAAACATACAATTTCACATATTATTGTAAAATAGATAAATTAATGCTTCTCATAGAAAAAAAGGATCAGACATTTCAAAAGAAATGAATACAATATAAAATATAATATATATATATATATAACTATTTGTAAATATTTTATCTATTTTTATTATTTGTTCTTCAATAACGTCAATCAAAATTATGAAACCATATGAGGCCAAACTTAAATTATTTGTGAAGAAAACAAAGACCTTATTTAATGATAATCAACCCAAATATACATTCAAGTCAATATTATTGTTATATATTAAAAAACAAAAATAAATTTAATGACGATTTCTTACGATAAGTATTATATAAATTAGCAAACATAACAAATTCAAAAGTTATCTGTCTCTGGAGATGCGAGAACATATTAAAAAAGTATGGAAGAGAATCACCTTGTCAACTTCATTTAATGCCTTCCACATCAAATGAATGCGGCCTTCATTACTGAGGTAAGCAGCTATATGTAGATTATTCTATGTCTATAAACATATTACTTTTATTTTCTTCGTATTAGTATCTGATATCTTACGTGTCTTTATTTTCTCTATTTTTTTCATATGGACATATGCTTCTATGTCATGATATTTAGTTTATTTAAAATTCTTCAACAAACATTACGTTATATCTTTTTTGTTTGTAAAAATTTCAAAATGAATTGTTAACTTAGTTTTGCTTGGGGAAAAACGATGTAGGGGTCCTTGGACCCAGTTTCGGGGTCTTCTAATAACACATTAACATCTAGCCAGCCTGGTCAGTTGGGTGAATTTCGTACATCGGCCTGTTCTTCATTATGGTATTCTTTTTTTTAGCGCCTATAATTTTTTTGTTGATAAAGTCCCGTTCTTGGCGATCTAACTAGCTTTTCAATGACATATGTGGCCGTACAGTTTTTATCCAAGCTCACCAAATTTTTTACTCAGACATCTTAATTTCCGGAAAAATACTTTATCGTTACACTAGTTCAAAGGGAAAATAAAATAAAATATTGTTATAAAAAGCACTTATTTGATACAAGCAATTGATATAAAAAAAGAACACCTGATCTCATTGACAATGGAAATCATAAAATGATGAAAAAAATAGTAGAAATAAAGATTTTCGACATATGTCTGCTGGTGCCATAAAATAAAAGGTTATCATAATGGTGGGATTCACTAAAAAAAAAATGTTTACAAAGAATGAAAAGACAAATTGAAGGTTTTTTAAATATTATATAACAAGTATTTCAGAAATATTGATTGTTTACCGAGTATATAAAGATGCAATTTCGCAAGAGCTTAGTCGTGACAATACAATTGTTATATTAACGGAAAAACGACCATCAAACTGAGAATTTACGATATGACGGACAGACGGACATGTTTAAATCGACTCTAAATGTAGCCCTCACCTTCGGTAGTGGTTATAAAAAAGAAGTACATTAAAAGCAAGTATACTAAGTATATATATATTTACATATGTATATAATTTGTCCAGTATGTGGTATATCATATTAGCGCGTTGTACAGTTTAACATATTTGCACAAGCAAACTAAAGTCAATACACGTACAATAAAACAAAAGATTTTGGATGTAATGAAACCTTAGACGAAGCAACCACTGAAAATTCTTGAGGGGTTTTTTTTACTAACTTGAAGGAGGTTTTCCCTTACTGACTTAAAGGATGCATTGAAACTTTTATAATATGTGAAAAAAATTCATTACCTAATAAAAAAATATTTCTTCAATTTTCACATTTCCCCAAACACTTCAAAAAGAATACATGTGTGCAAAAAAATTATACTAGAAATTTACAGTGTAATGTTTAGACTCCTAATTGCTGCCTTCTTTAATCTGCTAATAGGTATCTTTATATAGGAATTATTTACGACTCTTAAAAGTGTTTCCAAGCAAAAATTCCTTAGTATAGCTTCATTAAGGCGACCGTCGAGAGGAGATGAGGCTGAGAGCAATTCAAAAGTTTCTGCCAAAAAAGCAAAAGTTTAAGATTAAATTTTCGAGCTAATTATGGATTCATTTATAAAATTATAAATGTTCTTGCCGTTTCGTTTGTTATTTTGCATATAATGTATGTTTTGCACAAACATATAAGCATACAATCCTCCAAAGAGGGTGAGGAAAAATGTTTAAACTGAATTAATAACTAACTGCTGTTAATAGAACAGACTACATTACAATTTTATTAGTAAACAAAATTACTAAACTTTCTAAATTCCATTTCTTTTTATTATTATTATTATTTATTTAAATACACACGCACATTCAAGATACATGGCTGCTTGAACATGGAATCCATGGAATCAAAAAAATAGATAAATACCCAGATTTTTTGTTAATACTCTTTGTCCCATTCAGTCCTCTTCAGTCACTTCCCTGGACCATTCAGTCATATTTTGACTTCATTCACTACATTGCGCCCTTCATTCACTACATTGCGCCCTTCATTCACAACATTGTGCCCTTCATTCACTACATTGTGCCATTCTCATTTTGCCATTGATTCACTACATTGTACCAGCCATTCAGTCCTCTCCAAACTAAGAAAAATTTTTCAATGTTCAAAACTTAAGAAAATTTTTCAGTGTTCCAAACTTAAGAAAATTTTTCAAGGTTCAAAACTTAAAAAAAAATTTTTTTATTTTAAGTTGGCCTTGATTTATTTTTCTTGACTTTTATTTAATACTTTTCTTTTCAATTCAATTCATTCGCATTTTTTATTCAAATCAATCGCATATATTTTTGGTAATTTCTTGGCATTTTTAAGAATGGGAAAATTAGGAAAATAATAATAATACACGAATAATCAATGTTTATTATATAAATAAGTGGAAATAAAAAGGAGGAAGGTTATATATTTCTATTAATATTTTATATGGCCATTGCTTAGGGTTATTTGAAGGCTTGGGGCTAGAACTGCTGAAGTTAAGCGCCGCGAACAACGCAGATGAAGGAGAAGGAATTGGAATCAATTATAAGACGCCCGACTGAAGCAGAAAAATTTAAATTAAAAAAATTAGCCGAAGGTAATAAAATAAAAATTATTATGGAAGCTGAAGCTGAATCTGTAAGCTTTAATTGATTTCAAGGAGACTCAAGAACTAATGAAACGCTTTTCTTAATAATTCAGATAAAAATACGTGGAGAACCTCAAGCATACGCTATTGCAGCCAAAGCTAAAGCTGAAGCTTGACGTGAATACCGTGAAGCCGATATGGTGGAAATGTTATTAGGTACTCTACCAAAGGTAAAATAATATAAAATGTATATATTAAAATAATTTCTTTCTTTACGTTCTTCTGAACACCGAAGTAGCGGCCCGTTTATCGCAAGCCAAAAAGATTACTATGATATCCGGAGGTCAAGGTGGAATCTCCGATGAAGTTTTCCAATTGCCAATAAAGTGCCCGAGTTTGTGAAGAGTATAACTGGGTAGGGTAAATTTATTGGAATTTTTTAAAAATTCAGAGAAAAAAGAAAGACCATATCATATTCCCAAGCCTTGTAAATAACTTTTGTATAAATACTTTTTCTTTCTGGCTAGATACGAATATTTGATATTTCATAAATGGATATATTTAAACGAAAAATATAATTTAATTTTTTATGCTTTGATGAACGAATCTTTTAATTTCAGTCCTCATAAATGGATGTTAGTGTGCTTTGATTGTAGTGCTACGTGGCTGAAAGATCCAAGCTTTCAACGTGGATCCTTTGTACTTAAAACACGACATGCAAGGTTCTGCTCCGATTATTGCCATTGACAAAATACCTTTGGGTCACCGTTTTCGCGCTGTAATAAAAAACGGGTTAATGTAAGGCCTCCGTATATTCGTACAAACTTAGCACCCAATACCGCAAGTGGTGCGGGGTATAAATACCATGCTGAAACACAAATCGTGCAGCATCTAATAAAACATAAATATCAAAAATAAGTTATATCAAAGTTCATGCTGCAGCATACAAACTTGACCCACAAATTTAATTTCTAATACTATACATTTTCTCATAAACTACTTCTTATATTGAAATGGGTCACTTTTGAGTCGAATAGAAACTGCCACGGAGAATAGCAATGGATATATGTTCTTTGAACTCTACTTTGTCATGGAAATAAATAAAAGCTTTTTGTTCAATCAGAGGCGTTAGGTAAATCTAAAAAATACATTTTATGAAAAATTATTACATTAATCTCGTGGTGGGGAACAAAACGAGTCACTTCTACAGTTGATTTATTATGCAAAGTTGGTCAAAGTAAGAACTGAAAGATTGCATAAAATTAAATTATTTATTCGCAATTTTTAGCGTTTGAAGCTTTGAATTTACTTTACTAGCTTATGTTTATATTTTGATAAATCAAAAATTATTTGTTCAATCTTCGTTTGTTCCTGCTTGATTACGTACTTCTTCCTTTTTGAATTTATCTGCATGTATCTTGGCATTCACACAGCAATGATATCACAGATACAATCTAGAAAACGAAACGAGCGCAAAACTAATTTCAATTCAAAAGCATTTGAATATTATGAACTCACAAAACGTCACATAACGCACAGAAGAGTAAACCAGACCCGTTCCTGGATAGTCTTTTTATGATTCAGTTTGATTTGCGAAGTGTCCGAAGCATTAGATATTAAAATTTTATTAGATAACGCTTAGGCAAGGTTCGAATATTAAGGAGGGTTGATTTGATAGCATTTAAAGGGATCGATATTGACATTAAGTTATAGATATCAATTGGATTCGTGCAAATGATCCTTAGAGGAGGCAAATGATCTTTAGAGTGCAAAGCAGAGTTTGTATGCTCTAAATAGTGGCACTCGTCCGGCATTGCTTTTATTTGTCAAATTTACTTGGCAATGCTTTGACTTCCTTGCCAATCTCTGAAAAGTCTTTTTTAATCGCCGTAAAAAGTCAATATCTGGCTCCCTACAGTCAGGATATGACCAACGCAACCATTTCGACAGGTTCAAGATTGCATCTTCTAAGTTTTTGAAAATTTATTAAAAATATTTAGATTAAAATATTTGGATTTTTAGTAAATTTCATTTAAGCCAAGTCCTTTGTTCTAGTTGTTTTTACTTGGTCGTTAATTAAGTAATATTCAGCTAAATTGTGTATTAGACGATCTCGGATCCCGTTGGGCAAATTGTCTCATAAAATCTTTTAAAAGTCTTAACCTTTAATTGTGTAAAAGAAAGTAAGGAGCAAGCGACACATTCGTTTAGGATTTTCGTTTTAAATGAAATTGTTTATTAATTAATTTCTTGTATTTTAGAATGTAAAAATTTAAAAAAAAAACATAAATAAAAAATTTATAAAATAAAGTAAGTCTCTGCTACAGTTTGTATCTTTTTATTTACATTTTTATATGGGATAGCGCCAAGTTTATGCAATTATTATAAAATTGAAAAATGTATTTAAATTAAATTGTTTATTAATTAATTTCTTGTATTTTAGAATGTAAAAAATTTGAAAAAAACATAAATAAAAAATGTATAAAATAAAGTAAGTCTCTGCTACAGTTTGTATCTTTTTGTTTAATCTGGATCAAATAGTTAGTTTTCTCATTAGTTGTTGTTGTTGAAACGTTTCAAATACTTTGGCACATATATCCTTGATTCATATTAGTATATCAAATTCGTAAATGATTGAGTTATTCCACGATTTAAAAATTAAAAATATTTACAAATTCGAATATGCGCCGATTTAAAAATTTAACGAGAATTTATCTCGATCCACATAAAACTTACGCGTAACGATGATTAAAAATTCAATACAAGAAAATTTTTCCTATCTTACTTCGAAAACTATTAATCCTTTCGATAATGGAAAGCTTTTGTCCACCTATTTATTCACTTACACAATTATATTAAAAAAAGAATACCCGATTATCTATACATCTAGTGTTGAATTTAAATAATTATAATTTAAACAATTTAATTAAAATATAATAAACAATTTAATTTAAATTGTACGGAAACTCATTTAGTAGCAAATCGAACTCGTTCTTAAATTTTATTAACAACCAATATCAGCTAATATCGGGTCTTACATTGATCAAAATATGTTTAGACTTCTTCTTCTACATCTCTAAAATTTATGAAGAATTTTCCTTCACTAATGCTGTATTTAGATCGCTACGAGGATTCTATTCGAACAATTCTTCACAATTGAAAAAGTTTTCAACAAATTCATAATTGATATTTAAAATTTAATTTTTGGAAAACAAACCCGAAGAATCTTTGGGTCCTATAGAGCCACCTTATAGCAGCCCATCCTATAGAAGAAATTATACAATTTTACGGATACAATTTAAGGAGGCGTGGAATGATTGGGTAGATCCTTTCTACATATACCCCCAATTGCCATATGATCCAATTCTGCCTTCCGAAGCTAAATTTCTCGGTTCATACATGGGTTTCCGTTTTTTTATAGCATTAAACATACGAACTGCACAAGAAATTACTAGAAAATAAAAAAAAAGTCCGATACAAATTTATTTCATTATTCAAAAGAGTCCGATAACAATATTTCATAACGCAAACTAGAAATTCCAAAATATCTTTAATATCAATATAATTAAATGAAAATTTAATATATATATTCGTAAGAAAAATTTTAGTTTAAAACTTAAATTTGCTATAGTTCTACAGTTCTGCAAAGCGCAAGTATTCCATAGATCGAGTGGTAACTAAGGGTTTCATTGGATAGTACAATACATGGGCTAAAGTATCCATTCGGACGTGGAAATTGGTAATATAAACGCCCATAACTTGATTAATTTTGTGCAACTCTTGAGGGTTTGGTGAGACGCTCGATTTAAAGCAATCCAGTTTAATGTCCAAGATAGCACAGTAAGCTAAATCAGCGCCATACCAACACTCCCGGCAAATGCTCAGATAAAACGAAGGATTAAGTAATTCCAATAATTCTTCATAATACTTCGCACGACGCTTTTGCACTTTAGATTGATTAGTAGGATCTTCTTCGAAAAACGCCATATTCTCATAAAGTTCGGCGAAATCTTTAATAATCTCAGCATATTCACTAGCCTCAGTATCGGGTTTGTAATATTCTTTGGCATGATCCAACCGTTTGATGACAAAATGGTAGACCTCCTTAGCATCATCAAAAGTTAAGCACTAATCACAACTTATTCGACTTTCATAATTTTCTAAAGGCATATTAGTAGGGAAACAATGTCTGTTAGAATCAATTCGTAAATTTTTGGTATCTGGAAGAGAAAACATAACATCTTGAGGAACAACAATTAATTCTGAATATTTTAAAAGTTACTAATTTCTCGTCATCATCATTAAATAAACGTTCTTTAAACGCCGCTAATAAAGCTAAACCATATTTGGACCAACAGCGGGCTACATGAGCGTAACGATGTTTGAATGTTTGTTGTAAATCCTGATGTTCTTGTTCGCTTATGGAATCATCGGCATGCGAAATTTTGTTTTCATATTCGGCTATAATCAAAGTAGCGGCTGCTAAATGATTTCGAGCTTCCTTGAACATATTCTGACCAATAAAATATTGGGATAAAATGGCAGAATTCAAAGCAAAATCGATCGGTTCATAAGATTGCGGACTATATTGCCTTTTTAAAGTCTTATGACAATATTGAGCAGTGTTATTACTGTTGTCGGCTACAGTAAGTTCAAATTCGTAGAAGCCCAAGGTTAGACTGGTAACATTGGCGACTTACGAATTCACAACAATTTTTAATAACGTTTTATTATAATTTTACTAAAAACATACTTCAATACAACCGCCACATTAGGTCCTTGAATTTCTTTCCATTCATAAGATTTGAGACCTATATCGTCGCTTGAAGCTGAGCCATTTAGAACAACCCAATTGATTGGCAGATTTATAGTCTAAAAAAATACTATTAATCTCCTGCCGAATTAAAACGTTTATTAAAACATTACCACATTGGTTCCAGCAATTGCTGTGGGGGGCGAGTTGGTAGGTGGTTTTACAAATACATGAACTTTTGCTGTACTCGATTGTCCACTACCGTCTGTGACTTTTAGAACAAAAGTATACATTCCTTCTTCCAAATTAGAAAGCTTCATTTAACCATTCCAAAGAACAATGTTAAAAAAGAACCATTATTTTCAATTCAACAAAGGACTAACCTGCACATATGGTGTTCTAGTATTCTGCATATCCACTGCTTTAGATTCATCGCCACCGTCTTTAGTCCATTCCCAAGCCATAATTTCGTGATCATCTGAACTAGCCGTGCCATTAAGGGTAACATTGTTATTAGGTAGATAGAGAATGACGGCATCTCCAGCATTTGCAACTGGTACGGTAATAGTAGCAGTTGTCGAATTAGTCACATTATCAGTATCCATAACAGTCAATTTAAGTGTATAATTTCCTGGTGAAGTGAGATTAGTTAATTGCAACGTATTCACATCTGGTAATTTTGGTTGATATCCAATGGGGCTAGAAACTATCTTCCAATGCCAAGATACAATTTTGTCATCGTCGGTGCTAGTGCTACTATCCAGTATAGCATTTGTTGTGGGTTGCCTTATAGTTTGCCCTCGGGGAGTTATCAGGACCTGAGGATCACGATTAATGCGGTTTTCTGGCAAAACAGTAACATTAGCCATCGCTTCGCCGTAAGTGCCGTTCGTCCCGGTTACAGTAACTTTAAATGTATACAAACCTTCAGAAAGATTTGATAGTTTCACTTTTGACTGACTCTGATCCGAAATAGTACCGTTCATAGGGCTTTTTGGTTGATTTATTAGTGACCACAAATATTTGTATTTCGTATGGCTCAATTGCTCATCAGGCACTGTAAACGCTGCCAAAGTTACTTCTTTTTCCGGTAAACGCATCTCCTTCGACACCACCGATACCACAAGTTTTTTAGTACTTTCACTTTCGGCCATCGTCTTGGAATCATAGCTCCATTTTCGTGTGTGGAGGCTGATGTCAGCATGATATTATCAAATATCTCCATCATTTCTTTAATCATTTGTTATATGAATTTTTTGTAAATGATTACAAGTTGACATATAAATAAACTAAAACAATCTGCCACCTGTTTCTTTTTGTACTAAAAGGCAAACGTGAAAAATGAATGCAGCAGTTATGGCCACAAAACGCCCGAGTATACAAAACATTAATTATAGCAACCACAACAGAACACAGCCATAATAATGTTATTGTGGTCCACATGATATATGATTCCCACATGCACTTCCATTTTTATTGCTGTAATTTGAAAGCAGTTCCTTAGTAGATCTGCTTTTATGTTTTTGCTGGCCATCAATGATTATTGATTTCTCTTTTTTAATTCCATATGAAAACGTACCACCTACAAGAGATTTTCATCTCATAGATTCAAATCATATATTTACGTAATACTTGAAATATTTTGATTTCTTAGCAAATGCTTTTTGCTATACCTCTGCCGAAGGTGAGAGATATATTTCATCTTGTCATATGATTTGTAACTCCCAGAACGAAATCTCGGACCCCACAATGTATATATACCAGCATCAAATTTAGAATCGATTTAAGCATGTCCGGCTGTCCGTCTGTTTGTGGTAAACATTCTCCTGGTCGCAAAAAGAAAGATATCGGCTTCAAATTTCGCAGAAACTTTGGAAGTCCTTTCAAGTACGTTGCGGCCAAATTAAATTTTAATAGGTGGGCGTGGCAGATTTTTTCTATTTATATGGAATACCGTAAAGCACAGTTTCTCATGGAATATCGAACAAAACTGCCAAAACGGGAAGACTTTCCAATTGGGTCAATTTCCAATTGAAAGAATTTTCCGAATTTCATACTCATCAATAATATATACATTTTATGTGATTTCAGAAGCACCTTTCATAATGTTACAAGCATTAACACAAAAAAATTTAAACAAAAATTAAAAGTTATGTTGAGAGTGTGTGGTCAATCCTTTCCTTTTTTGCACAGAGAGTACTGGATAGTTAGCGCAATATTTGTGGAAATTTTTATTATTTTATCTGCTATATGGTTCATGCGTAATAAGCAAGAAATTCAACTTTTTCGCTTCCGAGAGCAGAGGTGTGCTCAGTCTACGTTATGCTGTGGGCGTGCCATTTGACCGTTTTGACTCATTTTCAATGCCAACTTGCGTGCAAGAACTTTCAATGTTTCTGCCAAATTGGAAGCGGCCAAGACAATGTTTACCAGAGTCCGACGGACGGATGGCTGGACATGCTTAAAACAATTGTAAATTTAATACTGACTCTCCGAAATTGCCAAATTTGAAGCCGAATTTTAAATTTTCTTGTTGTAAATTTCTTGTTTTTTATGCGTAAATAAATTTTATTTCCTATATATAAATATATATAAACATATTACGCATAACTAAATACACAAATTTTAATTGCAAAGGTTAAACGTGTTTCCCTTTCACAGACTTCTTTTCTTACAAATGCAACTTTGAAAGAGAGTGTGTGGTAATTTTTATACTCTATACTCTAGACTAATGAAATTAATTCTTAGACCAGAGATGAGAGCTCTACCAGCTTAGGCTATCGGCTTTGTTGGTATTTTTTCATATTTATGAAAAAACTACCGCAATGCGATTTGTGAACCCACGTGTACTGACTTGCTAGAGGCGCTTCTTAACAGTTCAGCTGATTTACGCGACGAAATAAAATTTTCTATTAAACCTGTCAAAATATTCTCCTTTTTATGCCCATGCTTTAAGTCTTATACCTTTGATACATATTAGCTTTCTCATGGACAAATGTTCTTACAAAATAGTAAATACACTGCTTTCTGATGTCATTAAGGTGTCAGCTATTTCACGCAAATTCACCTTTCGCTCTTCCAAAATGATTTTGAGCACTTTTATCATGTTTTCTAGAACAACAGCCAAATTTGTGCGCTGCCAGAGCGGTTAGCTACATGAATTATATATGAGGATATAGTTTATATAAAATCAGCTAACCACCGACAAATTATTGTTTTGCACGGAGAAGAGTTGCCGTAACACTTTTCAAACCCATTAGTGGTATAAATGGTATTTTTCCCATTAAAAAGCAATGTTTTATCAACACGCGATATTTAGCTTTTTCTACTACTTTGAGAATTGCAAAAATAGCGCCACATGTAAACTAATGGTCGAAATATCATGAGATTTTGACATATTTTGTTTGGAAGTTAGTACTATTTAAGAATTAAATACATTCATCAATAGTGGGGATATCTATATATCATCCTATGAACTTTTCGAATGAGGTATTACGCGCATTGACGTGATTTCAAGAAATATTTTCCCGTTGTATTCGCTTCGTAGAGATTTTCTGTGAGTATAAGCGTTTTGCACATAACTTGCCTGTAAAACAGTGATTTTGAGAAATTGCAGAATATTGATTTTTGATGCTTAATCATGTTGGCAAAACAAAAATCCATTAGAGTCAACAAAAAAAAATTTGTTTTATAACAGCAGGAAGTAGGTAAGCTAAACTTGATTCTACATTCACAACATTCGCAGATACATACGGATGCGCTGTAGAGTAAGCATACTTTTATATTCTACAGCCTTTGTTGTACCAGGTATATAAAGTTTTTACGGAGGTATAGAACACTCGAAAGGGTCTAAAACACATCCACGCTTTTCTTATATCGACCGACTCTGCACTATTTTCTAAATATTTGGCTGCCCTTCTGACGTTTGTCCATAGAGGAAATTTTCATACACTTATATCTATCTATGGCTCAAGGATGAAAGCTGTTAAGAGTAAATTGGATCGAACCACTTTTGCTTTTCTCATAATGCCCTGGCTGGGAAAAATCTGTATATGAAAAAAAATTGCAAATTTTAATATATTTTGACAAACATCAGTAGAAATTTGTATTTTGGTATATAAATTAAGTGTGGTAAATTTGGATCGGAAAGCATCATTTTTTCAACAATTTTCCACATGATCGTTTTTACGAAATGTAAGCTTTATGTGGCAAAACGATCTAATTTTTAACATCTTATGGCTCATAATACTAGTTTAAAATAAAAATTTGTACCATGAAGGCTTTGTTTCTTAGACCGGGATTGTATAAAATAGTAACATATACAATAGTACATAATTAATATAGTTGGATAATAAGTGTAAGTATAAAAAAAACCAAGTGTTGGTAGAAATGATAAAATAAAGTAAGTTTTAGGCGTAGCACAACAAATGAAGCAATAAAAACAACTAAGAACATTTTATTCGGCTGCATCGAATCTTTTTTGCCCACCACCTTTGTCTTAAAAAAAAGGAAAAATCTAATTTTAATGGGTGGGCGTGGCAGATTTTTTCTATTTAAACGAAATCCCGTGATAGCTGTGAGCACTGAGCAAAACATCCCGAAAACACGCGTGTTTCCTGACTTATTTTATATTGAAGACGTGGTCGGTAATCGAGTGGGCCCATTTTCTATAGCAACGTATTTTGAGAGAACTTTCAACGTCTCGTCTAATTTTAAAGTCGGTATATTTATTTTTATGGCCAGGAGAATGTTTACCACAAACATTACACAGACGAGCAGGTGGACAGACAGACAGAAAGTAGAAAAAGGTAATGCTTCTACACCTGTTAAGCTTTTCTATGGGAAAAAAGTTTAACTTTTTGTAGCTTGCGACGAAAATAGTTAAAGAATAATAAGAACTTTCACAGAAACATTAAATTTCCTAAATTAGAACAGTCAGTTCACGTGTTAGGACCTCTCCTTTGTAGTGGCACCAGCAGAATGCGTGCGTTTACATGGAAACAAGAAGTAATTTTTACAATTTTGTGTCAAGAAAATAAATGAAAAGTTGTGTTAAGAGAAATGTTGTACTTAATGGTACGCGTCGCGCGACTATAACGTTTTTTAATTATTTTGTAAGAAAAACGTTTATAGTGGAAGAGTGCGAAATATGATTGATATCAAATGCATTTGTTCGCAAAAAGTGGCTGATTCAATCCATATTGAGCTGTTCCCTTGGCCAAAGCAAGTCTGTATGTCAAGTTTAGACCAATATCTCGGAAGGTGCGGCCTATAAATTCAACCTAAAATACCTGAACAGAAATCAAACGAAAGTGTAAAAATTTATAACGTTCGTATAGAAATTTTCGAAGGCATGGTCATATTGTGTAGGCTAGTTATTCTGTGTACATTTAAATGCAACACATTATCTGTTGTAAACATTTGAAACTAGAAACATTTCCTTGAGGCAATTGATTCACTCCTATAAAAAAGATTTTAACATAGAATTTTTTGATACGTATGCACACACACATATACAAAAAATTACTTTTGTTACAAACGTGCTATTTTATTGCTACTACTACCAAATGCACATTAGCAGTAGCAAAGCACTCAGCTAATAAAAAATGAAAACAAAGGAGAGTTTATCTCTACAAAGTATATAGAAGTATATAGAATATTTGAAAGCCCTTAAAAAATGATACATAATGATAATGTGATACACACAAAACGTAGATTATGTTACTGTCAAAGAAGTTCATACGTTGTGGTTTATCGTTTGGTGTTAAGTATAAGAAGACACTTGGAAGATAGTTGATATTGACATTAAGTTTCATTTATCTTTTGTTTATTTGTGAATGGCCGTGAATGTGTGCATTTGTACTTAAAGATATTTAACGTTATATTTGCTTTATGATTTTGTAGCCAATTATGATTTCACTTTATTTTTCAATCTTACGCGATATATTATTCGAACATTTTATCCCATTTCCCTATATTGTAATCCTTGTGGGTGCACTTGCGGTTGTGTTATCATGCAGTAAGATTTTTAACATTTATTATACAAGAACATAACAAGACCTTTATACAAACAAATGCAAAACTAGATGGACGAATAATTAATGACTTCACGACAACGGGGTAATAACAATCGAATTCTACTGTTAGTAGCAGAATCAAATAATGCACCAAACAATGCTTTCACAAATGAATAAATGGTATAACTAAACCACGACAGCGTGTTTGTTGTTTTGCAAAGTAGCTTTAAGCGATATTTTAATTATTATTGTCTTTCTGATGAATTTAATAAAGTACGTTTTCACCACTCGCCAAGTAACATCTAAGAAGAAAAAGAATGCAATGCTCATAATATATTTTGTATCTATCGCCATGTTGTCGAAGCTTTATTTGATCTTGATGAAAATGCGTGGATTCCAAGTCGATTAAATAATATTCATCTATGTTTTAATCTGTTTTCCGCTTATTTTTAACTCTTAGAATTATTAAAGTCGTTAAATTAAAGCAAGCAAAAAACATAACAAATATTTTCCTAATTACTATTTACTTACTTTCTTAAGGGAAGATGAAAATCCGCACGATCGTCAACTAAAATTGTGTTCAAAATAATACGAACGTTTTCATATGCTTTTATCAATAATGTGATCAATATTATTCAGAGTGTTTTTTAATCATCTTACCGATGCGCCGATTATTACTTAAACCGCCTAAGATAGAGGAGATTCGCTTAAGAGAAGGTATAACTGACTTTCTATTTATTACTTGCAATCAATTTCTGTTTCCTGAGTAGCTCTACAACCAGAATTCAATGGTAAATAATTTTACAAGTTCCATGGGATTGTTTGTGTCTGCATGCACGATCATAAGTTTATAAACTGAGTTTTAGAATTATTTAAAACTTAGATAATAAGCAGTCTGCATATGAACTGACGAAAA
The DNA here is from genome assembly GCA_000671755.1 of Glossina brevipalpis. NCBI lineage: Eukaryota > Metazoa > Arthropoda > Insecta > Diptera > Glossinidae > Glossina > Glossina brevipalpis. Next base: position 4,892,466 of record KK351015.1, on the reverse strand, counting down.
TTCATATATTCTTTTCTAGGAGATTGTGTTCGCGAAAGTTCCAAAGTCTACAAAGAAAATTGTGTGTTTTTATAGAAAAGACTAGTGATCGAGAGCAAGAGGCAAAAATTAATTTCTTATTACTATTTCAGACGCTTCTTGTGAGTGATCAATCGCACAGATAATGTCGAGGACGAATGAAATATGCTTCGCTAAAACAAAGTTTTATAAATTGGAAATACTTGCCTTACTAGTATTTGAAGAAACTTTACTTCATTAATTTACGAATTTTCGTTGGACCGTAAGACTCTGTAGCTATTAAAAATAACTAGGATAGAAACTCAATGATAATGACAAAGAACGGTGCATGCTAGTATCGGCTTACTGTTCTCGTTGTCGAGCTAGCTGGAATGTAATTTTCAATTTTGGGGTAATGGATAATTTTTTCGATCTACTTGTAACTATTTAAATAATTTGGAAATAATTAATATTAAAGAAAAAATTAAAAACACGTTACTTGGTAAAGTGATCTATCGAACCAAAATTGAAAATTACGTTTAAACTATTCGCGCTGTGTTACGATATGCTTGTAAATGCATTGTTGTGGAATTAAACGTGGGTACTCGTGCTGCTTGGAGCAGACGATAAGCGTTTAACTAACCCGTCGTCATTTACAGAGAAAGAACAAAAACCCATCTGAAGGCAACCTCTGTTGCATATATGTTTAGGGACTCATTCAAAATTTAGAGAAATAGGATGGAAAATTTTGAGAAACCTATAGTATGGATTTGAATCAATTAGACTTCCGTTCGGCCCTGTTCCCAAACCAATTCTTAAAAAATATTCAAAAAAAGTTATAAGAAGACACCGACTGCTAAGTTTGGTTTCAAAGTACTCCGATTGTCTTGAAATGAAAATCGAAGAGAAAAACAATATGAAAATAAGGTATAATGAAGGGATTAATCATCCATGCAGGACCATGAAAATGTAAGCACGTTGTCCCAACAGCTCAAGTATTCAATAATAGAGAGAGAAGTGAAAAAGTGACAAAAATTATGTTGGGCGTATCGTAAAGAAGAAAAAGAAAGTTTAAAATATTCGAAAATGAATGAGGGAAGTTGAACAGTGAAGGGAGGAATGAAACAGCTATACTTTAAGGATTGCACATAAATGTAGGATAAATGAATAAATGAACAAAAACTCTATCAGTATCGTCGGAGCCTTGAATACGATTGTCGTGTAATTCTGGAATTTAATGAATGTAAAAGGGAAAATAACAAATAGCAACAACAACAACAAACATAACAACAAAGGGCCGATTTTATATGCTACATGCAATCGTTGCCGTTTGCGACACGTACACATACATTTACAATTTGCGCAATTTGTTTTACTATAAGACACAGGATGAACACTGGAAAAAATAAAACAACAAATAACTAAATGAATGTTTGCATGAATTCTGTTGGTTGTAATGACATCAACTTTTATGTATGGTTCAGAAATAAAAATATTTTCTTCATGTTTACATGACAAACAATACATTGTTCTTACATTGTAAAGAGAAGTTTGTGTTTTCTTTATTATAATACTATAGCATATATGTGTTTGTAATGAGTTTCTACGTCGGTAAATAAAAGTTTGCCGATCTTTCTAGGCAAGATACTCTTAAGCATCGTTTCTACCATTTAAGGCAAACGGACGAATGGCTCAATCAATAGTACAATATTCTGTAAGTAAACTTTTTTTTTATATATAAGCACATGATTTCTTAGGACAACACCTTATTAACAGTCACAGTTCGCCGTTCTAGTCTTAATATCATTTTTATTTTTTATGACTCTAAAAAAGTTGAGTTCTCAACTAACCAATTCCTATCAAAACATAATCTTTACTTTTTACGTTAAGTTCCTACATCAAACTTTTCAAGCTGTCATTGCGGATTTTTAAACTTTGACTCATATTTTTCTTCAATAAAATCCAGTCTTATATTTAAAGTTCAGCTGGATCGAGTTTGTTTACATGAAAACCATATGCATTTAATGAAAGGTAGGATATAAATACGGTGAAGGAAATAAGTCCAAACTAAAAAGAAAATGTGATTTGAAATATGTTCCATATAAAATCGAGATAATGCACTGAATCAAATATCGAAACTTATCTCAACAGTTGGACTATACTCAAGGCTGTCCATGATCCGTACCAAGAATACTGATTTTGAACAAAAATTGTGTGAGACTTTCGGTACATAATTTGAGATTTATTGTTGATCTTCATAAGCCTGGCGAATGACAGCACATTTAAGACAATTTGAAGATTTTGACAATTCCACCGATAACATGCACAAATTACACGATGTTGTGCGGCCCGTTTACTTCGTTTTCGTGGAGGTCTAGGTTGTGATATGATGATAATATCTCTTTGCATGAGTTTAGTTTTGAGGACTAACCCATTCATATTTTCCTTCATTTGTTTTACATTTTTATGTTTGCCTTAAAGGACGCACGCACAAGCTGTATTTCATATTCCGTAGCAATAGTAGTCACATTTATTATTCTACGTAATAAATATGACCGCATAAGTAGTGGTCTGTGCGAGACAAGATAAGTTTAGATATGTGTAGGTAAAGGCATATATTTAATGGTAAAAATGAGATATGAAGTGTAACAAAAGCAAAGCTTTCTAGTAAAGTTATTTCTGTTCACCCCATATAAGATAGATATAATTTTTTAAATTTTCAATTGATTCTTAAATCTGATTTTAAAAAAGTTTCCAATGAATATTTTCCATTAAGCTCTCCCAACACGTTGTTATTGTTAACACTGTAAGCGTGTACAATTAAATTTTATATTTTTTCATGTTAACTCAGAAACTCATTTGCATCCACTTCTCTCAGCTTAAAGGCTTAAATCCCGTTTTTATGTTGTCATAATGGCTTTCGTCATGTATTTCACATATTTGCTCTTGAACCACCTGACAACTACCAGCCATCATCAATAGCGACGATAACGTTAGAGGCGACAATACGTTGTATGCGTTATAATGCTTTGTTAAGCTAAGTCATGATGATGAGGATGGTGATGTTGGTGAGAATTATCGTCGTAAAAAGTTGAATTTGTGCAGTGCAAAGGCATATTGTTACTCTTAACTGCGCCAGTACTATTCAAAAGTGATGGTCTTGGTACCATTTTGTTTGCTTTGATGTAAAAGCTTCTGTTAGTTTTATATATATGCTTAGGTAAATTTGTGTTTTTGTTCTGGCCTAAGTGCTCTATTAAAACTTTTGCTTTGATGTCAGTCCCGTAAAGGATAATAGTTTTGTTAAGGTTTTCTGTCAACAAAGGTTTGTTTTCCGGTAATATCTACTTTTTTTTGCATTTTTTTTTTTGTACATTTCTTAATTTTTTCTTTCATTTGGCTTTTAGTTCAAGTTTCTCTCAAATCTTTGTATTGTTCACTTGTGCTTCTTCTTCATACGCGATTAGTTTGCTAAAGTCTCCTCCTATTTACCTCATGCTGACGATAAGAACCACTTTCTGATTGTTAAACAAATTTACGAGGGCTTTATTATTTTTTCCATAACTACTTCTTTTTTATTCTTCAAATAAAATAAGTTTACAAAGAACAGAAAACTCTTCTTTACCCAAAAAATCGTCTTGTAAAACGGTTTTCAGAAGAATTGAAATCATGATATATAATGAAGAAAAATAATTTTCTTTTGATTTAATACTTTTTTTGTAGTTTTTCGTAGATGAATCCGACATTATCGAAAAAAATAAAAAGATAGGAATAGATCTCTTGAAACTAAAAAGTTAATCTTAAATAAAACATGGAGGGTCATCATGTAACTTGGAGTCTCTTACAAAGTTTCTTTGAAAAGAGATTGGTAATCGTAAATTTAATCAGGATTATGCAACAGAATCTCTGTTTCCAGTAGAGTAGGAGAAATTTCCCAATATAATGAGAGTCGTAAAAATTGAGAAATAAATTAACGTTTGTTTGTGGTAAAAACATAAAAAGCATGCAAAATGAAATGAGAAAAAAAATTTTACAAAATTTTAATTTGCACTTGCTCAGCAATCTCTCGATTTGATGTAACAGGAGAGCGTAAAATGCGAATATCTCCAGCTAAATTTGCTTACATGATGCTATAGTATCTGTTATGGCATGGAAAGAGACACTAAAAAAGTGTTACATGATGATGCTAATGGTAAATAAAAGGTATTAAATTACGCGCTACGTAACAGAAATAATATCTGTATGTGTAGCCAAATATTCAACAGCATTGCCAGATGTGGAAAGCAACCAACACAACTGTAGTAATGTTTTGTTTTTGCTTTAAGCCAATAATCAATGTGTAGTGAAAACACTATAAAGTCGTTAAATGGGGGTAGTCAGATGTGGCTAATAAATTTTTCCCGCATAGGAGGTAAGGTAATTTAAAAACTGACAGCATCCTATATAGCAAATGCGGTTGTAAATTCGCATAAGAAAAAATTCTTAAGCGAAGGATTTTGAATTTTTGTCTATACTTGTTAAACGAGAATCTAAACGAATCTAATAAATCTCTGCTGTTTTTTCTTAAATATACAACTTTTATTGTATAGCTAAAACCACTAAAAAAATTAATAATATATTGTTTGGTTTATTCAAATTAAATATTAAATAAAAACGCATATATAACTTGTTTCGCTAAAAACAGGATCAAGATCGGCCATTTCTATATCCTGATGAGCATCTTAGTTTTTTAGTTTTTGCCATATCTTGGAATGACTAATTATCTCTGCATAAAAATCTTTTTGAACCGCGTTTGTAACGTTAGTAGGCATACTACACATGCGTAAAAAATATTAAAAGAAAAACAAGATTTTCTTATTTGCTAATAATTGAAGCGGAACATGTCCTAAGAACACAAACAACCTATTATATGGCGTCTAGGATGAATACAATTTTTTCAGAATTAATTTCCAAGCGCTGGTAAGTTGGATTAAAAAAAGTTAAACAAAACTTAAACTGGAGGGTAATTAATTACGTAAGCAGTGGACTGTCTACGCGACAGTCCGCTGATTTTTTGGCGAGAAAGCTTTCACTCTATCAAAATAGGTGTCACTTTGCAATGTGCATTAATATTGAATATAAAAAAAGAAAAGCTGCATAATGACTCCACTAACTTTCCAATAGTGTCCAAACATTTCCAATATAATGAATTAATAACTTAAGAGAGTCGTAAAGAATAACAGATAAATTGACGTTTTCTACAGACCAAACACATATGGTAAATAATAGCGACAAGACAAAATTCAATGAAAGCAAAGCTTTGTGTTAGGGCCTAAAAGGGGCTTGCATTGCAATGATCTTTGAAAAAACCAAACAATAATTCTAATCGAAGTCTAATACAAACTTTAATACAGCTGCTTTATGCTTTAAAATAACTCAAATTATCACCCACGCTATTCGACAATATGGTCGGTTTATATATATTTTTTCTTTGATAACTATTTTTCTTAAAAACACAGGTCTTTATAAGATTTTTATACTCGATACTAATGCAAATTTGCTTCTGGAGACATCAATTTTGCTGTCTGTAAATTTGACGTAAACGAGAGAGCGTATTTAGAGACTCTCAGCATCAAATTTGCTACATAATTAGATTTTATCGAATGTTCTCGCCATCTCCATTCTATAGACAGTGAAACTACTCATTTAATTATCCTGCAAGAGGGAATTCAATGCAAGTTACATCGCAATGGCGTTCCTGTCAAGGGTCTTCTTAATACTTCTACCAATTCTGTTAGTGTTAAAAGTTAGACTTGCCATATAAAAAAACTTACTTTTCATGAGAACGCTTATGGCGAGCATTATCATAAGAAAAAATACAATAACCTTGTTACAAGACATCAGAACAGCAGCAATTGAATTGAAGTCTAAAGATGTGTTCGACACTTGACATATAGTGTTAGTATCGTTTATAACTAATTGCTAATTGCAAATAGTAAGCTATGAAGAGCCTCTTTAGTTTGGCTTAATTAAGTATGGAAACGTTGCACAATTCCACACCAGTGAGCGGCTTTGACATAACGTGTTAGAAAAAAATTGAATGAATGATTTCAATAAAACAAATTTTAGTTTCCATAGGGCAATATAAATTCGATAATCTTGTGTTGATTTTTTCTCATCTATTATTTGCGATGGCTTAGTTTAAATGTTACAAATAGAATAATAAAATTAATATTCCTATGTCCTTTTTTAATATGATATTTTAATATGATTTTATCCAGTTTATGTAAAAGTCATGGTACGCAATGGAAGGAATTATTTCCCAAAGGATTTGCACGTATTAGCTATATTTACTGCCTCCAAGAAATACAAAAAAGTAAAATATGTTTCACACAAGAGCAACGATATACTTTGACGCTGTATAAACCATGTAGAAACAGAGGAAAGACATTCGAATGGTCAGATGGTCAGCTAAGCTATGTAAGGAGCTATGTTTTTTTACCAGTAAAACACATTTTCAGAAAGTATTAACCGTTATTAACGTTTAACATTCTTGAAAAATTTAAATGTTAAGCTTAAAGAGTACAGAGTTTTTCTTTTCTTTTTTTAAAGCATTTAGTGTATTAAAAAGTTTAAAATTTATCGTTGTCATATTCCCATTAAAATGATAATTTACTGTTATTCATTTACATGCTCGCACGCTCGTATTCATAATTAAACGTTTCGAAAAAAAAGTTTGCTTAGCATTTGAATGTTAATCGTGTTACTGTTACAATTTGCGAAATCACCAACGCCAACATCATCACTTTTTCTTTATACCGCACAATTTTATGTCACTTCTCGCATCCGTTTCACCGCTCACCCTTTCGTATACATGTTTCAAGTAATGAAACAGCTATACAAACAAAGCGACTGAAACACAATAAGCTGCAGATTCATTTAACGTGGAATGGGTTCAGTTTTTTATAGTTTTCTGTGTGTGCGCCACGTTGTGTATTTCAAAAGGACTTTTCACGCCTTTTTAACTCTTTCTTACATCCGTTTTACGTGCTATTGTAGTTCATAAAAACAGAAAACATATTTTGCAATTTAAATATTTTATAAAAGGTTGCCCTACAGGGAAATATTTTGATATAAAAACAATCAAAACAATGTACTTCAGAGAATGGAACATTCATTTTCTTTCTACACCTTTTAATTTAAAATGTTCTCCCTTTTATGTCCACCACCCGGATCGGGACATATTAATTAGATGGAGGATCGGCGTATACTGGTTTTTTCAGTTCATCTGCAACACCCAGAAGGAAACTACTATATATATTATATATATTCTTCATTGGGATCAAATTTTGTAATTGATTTGAGCACGTCCGGTTGCCCGTTGCTGTAATGTCTGTGGTAAGCATTGTCCTGGCCGCAAAAATGAGGATATTGTCTTCACATTTGGCAGAAACATTGGAAGTTTTTGCCTTCTGGTTGGTATACTGAAAATAGGCCAAATCGATCGAAGAACACAGTACAACGTAAACTAAGGACACTTCTGTTTTCGAAAGTAGGAAAAATTGTCTTTTTGCTCTTTCCTCATAAACTCTGAAAATAGCAACGTACATTGTTCGATACTGTATACTATACTGAATACTATACTGAATACTATACTGTATACTATATTGAATACTATACTTTATACTATACTATATACTATACTTTATACCATACTACGTACTATACTGAATATTATACAGTATACTACACTATAGACTATACTGTATACTATTCTGTATACTGTATACTGTAAACTACATTGTATACTATACTGCGTACTATACTATATACTGCATATTATAATCTATGCCGTATACTATACTGTATACTGTATACTGTATACTATACCGTATACTGTACACTATACAGTATATTATACTGTATATAATACAATATACTTTATGCTATTCTGTATACTATACTGTGTACTGTATACTATACTGTATACTATACTGTATACTATACTGTATACTATACTGTATACTATAGTGTATACTATAGAGTATGCTGTACACTATACATACACTATACATACAGCATATATGTACTGTATACTAGACTGTGTACTATACTATACTAAACTGTATATTATACTTTACCTTACGACCTTTTATCTATCATACCGCATTTATTGATTTTATTTTATTTGATTAATTTATTTAACATATAATATTAGCTAAATACAGTCAATTTAAAACAACATTATAAGGAGGTAAAATTGGATGAGTTATACAAAAACAGAGCAACCACAAAGATACCAATAATACTAAGACATTAAATTTATCAGAACGTTCAATTTGCTGCATAACATGAGTTAACATTTCAATAATTTATCGGGACTTAAATTTTATTTAAAATTAACCCATAATTACTTAAAAAGTAAACAGTTTAGGTTAAATCCATTTTGGTAAAATATAAACTATTGTAAACTTTCGATAGGCACAAGAAAATTCAACGTACATTCTTTTTCATTTAGAATCCTGGACATGTCCTGTCTGCAAGTTATCTTTTTACGTCTAAGCTTTGCCAAAATTATTTGTACGCACTTTTCCTGTCCGTATAAGCTGACCAAATTTTTATATGAATAGTTTTACAAACAATGACATACAGATTTTTTATAAGCATCCCTTGTGTTAAATATTTGGCAAACAGTATCGTCTCCGGGGTTGCTTATATAGTTGCTTGCCACGGCAAAGCCATGATTGTGGTTTTCAAATTCACTTTAAATTTTTAAATGCAATTCAAATAACAGAACATATTTAAATTTGTAATAAGAAATTTTCCAGAAATTTATAACAAAAGAAAGGGCATTGCATTCATTATTCATGAAATCGCACGAAAATGTATCCTGCTGGACTGTTTTATTTTTATTGAAGAATGAACATTTTGAATACTTAAAGAGTGTTATGAGCGCAACGAAGAAAAAGTATAAAATATTGAGTAGCTCATTTTAAATTTTTCATTTGAATTGAAAATAGCTTCAACAAAACATATTAGCGATGATAGTTTAATAAGCAGTTATAATTTGTTTAAGTGTACTAAGATTTTCAGAACTCACTAGAAACAAGATATATAGCCACGCTAATGATTTGAATGTACTCTTACGTTAGGCATAATAGAAGACTTTTTTTGCTTTTTGCTAATTCTCTAACGTTAATTAATTTTATACTTCTCCGTAAAATATAACTTAGGGACGTGGGTTTATGTTTTCTAGCCGAGATACAACTTCTAAAAGAAATTTGAGTAACGTGGCGTAGTATGTTCAATTCAATATTTGCGCTTGTATCATCATGGAAAATTCTAAGGTATGATTTTAGATTTTGTATGTTTGCAAGTGTCGTATTTATTCAAAAACACTGAAATTTGCGATATAATCGGCATAATTTGTAGATGTCAAACGATCGTCTCCAAGGCAATTTGAACATTGCTCATGTGTGAATTTGTAAAACTTCAAAAAGACGGACAGACTAGTGACCAAATCAACTTGGGATATCACACTTATCATAAATACCTTAAGGTTAAACCTGGTTATTTATCCTTTCATGGAAATGTGATATCATAATTAATTTTGATTGTATCAGTTAGTTGATTGAAATAGTTTATACACCTGCAGATAGTCTTAATAACAAACCATTACAGGTGAAAAACTTTTAAGCACTAACTTTTGTATATAAGTTTCTGGGATGAATATAAGTATTTTGAGAGCCTTTTTCTTGTAAAAATTTAAAATATCCTACGTTTTAGTTTCTGTTTCAATTTGTGCTTGAGTTCGAGTCCCCAAAACAAAACAAATATCTACACGGCTAAGTCAAACCAGAAACTTACGTTGATCAGTCCATGGACCTTCTAATGCATATTATTTGATGTTATACATTCAAACGAAAAAACTGTTAAGTGTCGCAGTTTTGCTTAATTACTTGCTTAATCTGGTAAGTCTTGAATATCTTTTCTTTGTCGAACTAAATTTAACATTCAGTATTAAGCTCCGCAACCAATCGGTGTCTGTTTGCTGCTTACTCTGTTGCTGACATATTTACTTCATTCCCTCGGTATAATTGATGGTTGAAACTTTTAAATTCCTCAAGAAGAACATTAGAAAAATAAATATTTTACACAAATACTTCAACAATTTTTTTTTTTAAAAGTTATTTATAGAATTTTCGCAAAAGTAAACTATTTAATTATTATATTAACAAGATCCAGACGTGTGGATAAGTTTGCAGAAACCATTTTGAAATATTGATCATAATTTTTTATACGATTTCAAGAAAATCTCAAATGGTATATAACGGTGTGGAAAAGCTTGTGAAGAAATAAATATTAATATTAGATAAACATGAAAGGAAAATAGCACAACAAATATAATTGCAAAAGTTTTGATAGGCAACTTCTACAGGTATAAGTGATAAACCAACAAGAAATACCAGTGTACATAAGGATTGAATCCAATAATTTTGACCTTCTTCTACCTAAAATAACAATTTTCCATTTAATTTTATTGAATTATTCAGTGTAAACAGACACAAATCATGTAACTTATAAAATTGAATATTCGACATTCATTACTTTAGTTGCATAATTTGAAGAAATCTGCTGCCGAAGCCCATCTTTTAAAAGCTATGGTAATAGTGCTCCGAATTTTGGGGTTTGGTTTCAGCGGTTTAAAAGTTTTGATTTCGAAATCAAAACGATGGAAATCCAGCTCAAATTCTCAAAGAATTTGCGAACAGCAAGTTCATAAATATATTAACTGAATTAATTGTAACTAGACATTTACCTGCGATATGAAAGGCCCAAAAGAATGGAAAATGGCTGCCACACGACTTGACTGAAAATGTCATTTCGGCCTCGTGCTGCAAAAGTGGTCAAGGATACCTTGTTGCAGTTCGAATGAAAAGTTCTACCTATGGTACTGACATAGCGCCTTCTGATGACCATTTGCTTAGATCGATGCGGAATGGCTTGGCTAGTACGCGATTCCACAAAGTTGAAGAACTGCGAAAAAGTGCAGATTCATGGTATAGCCCTAAAAGATCATGAATTCTTCCGACATGGTATCGCCGTATTGCGAGAAAGATATGAAAAAGATGTATACAATTTTATTTATATTTTAATTATTTATATTTTATATAATTAGCCGTTGCCAATTCATACGACACTCTGCTCTAACGCACAACGGTCTTATAACATAGAACATAACCTTCACGGTGTTCACAGAAACCAAAAATAGGACACAAAATCTCAGTTAAACACTAATAGTTAAATATTAATGGGAAACGTTCACATAATTGCTCTGCATTCTTCTTCATTTCTTTTAGAAATTTTAACATTCTATATCAATATTTAATATACAATTTCCCTTTTATCAGCAGTTTTTTAATTCTACATGCAGTTGTTCTTAAGTTTCTCTCTTAACGCTCTCTTTTTTTCTCTCTGTCCATCTTCTCCTTTGTTGCCACTGTTTCAATTTACTACTATTGATACGAGGAAAATTAAAAAAAGAAAAAATTGTGTTCTTAACTTTGTAAGTAAATTACTCATATATTATCTTTGTGACATTACTATCACTAACAGATGATACCTAAAAATAAATAATAAAAGTTGTGAAACGGAGTTTGCATACCCACCATGACAAGCAAATATGTGAAAATCGTAAAGTTTTTTGAACCTACTATGGAATCTATATTGGCTTTGTTTGGAGCCCTCATTAAAGTGCACTCATTAAACGGAGAAATTGATTTCGATAAGCTGGTCTTTTGCTCAGTCAGTTTGTCAAAATTGCAATTATGATTTAAAACTTCAAATTTTTCCCAAAAAACTGAAAAATGTTCCTAACTTTTTAAACTAAGACGCTAAATTTTTGCTTATATTCTATGGCTTTAAATTTGAGTTTAACTCTTCTCTACCAGTTTCGAATATAAGCTAAGCAAAGCAAAATTAATCTACAAGTATTAAAGAGAATGCATAAAAATAAGACGGAATGATATGCAATATCCGATATTATTATCTACATACATAAATCGAGGAAATAAACTTCTATCTATTGTACACAGTTTTTTACAGGTGCCGAAGGAAAATATATGTTCTTTACAGTTCTAATTTGAAAATTTCTTGCAATATAATAACAACCCTTGGTTTTTACTACAACATGTTAATTCATTTCATTTACATATATTAATTATTTATTCTTTTATTTATTCAACCTATTGTTACAAAATTGGACTTTTTGTATTTTCTTTCAGATAAGGGAATCGCTATATCTTGAATAGCGTAGATGTTAATGACAATTTAAATATTTTTTACAATGATTTCAAGGAACTTATTTCTTTAATGCTAGTTTGCTCCAAATACCAATGTTCAACTCTCCACATACAACTGTCATCTCTTAGGGAGATCCCATGCTTGTAAACATTGGGAACATACTGTGTTATGCTTGCTAATGCTTCACTGGCGGATATTCTGACGTAGTTTTGTTAATCCTTATAGATTTCATATGAGTTCTCGTCAATCTTTGCGTTCAGTGCAATCTGCAAATGTGATTTTTTAAGATTACGGTGGGTAAAGTGTGGGTAAGAAGGAATTTTCTTTGTCATAAATATTGAGGAAGTTTGCTGCAGACTTATTTTATTCGGCTGCAAATTTCGATTCAGGTGAGTAAGAGAAGCGCTTAACATCAACGGCTTAACTCAGTTAAGATTAAAATAGAAGAAGGAAATCTGCTATGCAATTAATATGAACATATAAGAATAAGCAAAAGGAATATCCACATTTTATCCAACAATTCACTCAATAGCCGATATATATCGGCTAAGATAATACCGCGAAGACAATTAATTCAATATACACAAATCAAAGTTTGGCAAAAATAAAATTATCAACTCTGGTTAAAATGTGACAAGAGTAATACGCAGCTGAAAAGAGTAGTTATAATGGAACATACAGGATTCTAAATGTCATAAAAATAAAATTAAGTCTGGTATATAACCTTACTCATCGACGATAGGTCTAAATACTGGCACAGGAGACTTGACGGTTTGTACTCTAAAAGTGCTTCTTAAGTTGCACAATATTTTTAAAACTTTTATGTTTATTTTTAGTTTACCCTTTATTTCGTGTTTCCGCTACTAGATATAATAGCTTTGAGTGCTTCATTTTTACTTTAAAAGCTTTCATCATTTCATAAATATTATTATGTCAGCTTATAATAGCGCAAATTTTCATACGCTTAACGCTTAAAAATAAATTTGAAAAAAAATAAAAATTGAATTTTGCGCTTGTTACGTACAGAAAGAGAACCGATTTAATCGAATTACTTTTTGGAAATGTATCATTTATCCTTATGCTCATACTAACTTATATTAGTGAAATTTAATGCCTTGGTTGACATTTCAACAAACATGACCCATGAATATTTTAGCAATTTTTTGTACCTCTTTTTACGAAAAGCTTCTTAATTAATTAAACTTTCATTATAACCAAACATCAACTACTGGGAAGTTTGATGTCGGACTAATGTGTTATTAAAATAAAATCTTTATCATTTAATAATTGAGTTCAGTAAACTCTATAACTAATCTTAAAACTAATAACAATTTTTGAAAAGAAATATCACTATTACTTCACCTAAAATCACACATTATTTGTATAAAAAATGTATTGAACCTGTCGAGGCCGAGGCTTAAATAAATTACCCGAAAGGATACAACTTATATCTATTATTACAAAAATTTAAAAAAAAACATTTGAAATGTTACAACTTCAATTCAACATCGCTCGAGAATTTATACTCAAGATTTCGCATCAACTTAAAGCCTACCTCAGGCAATAGATTTTTGACAAAGCAACAGTTACAGTTTAAGCAGGAAACATTTTCATTTTGTTGAAAATTATTGAAAATACTTAATATCTCACTTAATTTAAATATTTTTATGGAATTAGATTATATTAAAGAATACATTATTTTCCCTACTTATAAATTTAATAAATAATGCAGAAAGTGTCGAAAGATAATTAAATATATTTTCTTAAGTTTTGTTACGGAACAGCAACACTTTTAACCACACATAAGCGATTACTTTATTTTATTGCCTTAGAGCTTTACGGTTTTATCTCTCTCTTCTTCTATTCGTTCCTTACAGGATAATATATAATATAAAAAAAATATTTAACAAAATCAATTATCGATTCAACTCAACTTTTTCCCTGAGATTGGTGTTAAATTTGCACAGGTTACGGCAACACGTGGGGTTTTAAATATAAATTCATAATTTCTATACATCAACATGATTATCATCAACATCATCATAGTTCAACAGTTAATAACGTTCAAAATAATGAAACACTTAACTCAATTATCTACGTCTAGCACCAAAAATATATATATTACTTAATTTTTTATTGTTTTTTTTTCTAATTTAATTCGAATTGAGAACTCTTATTTAGGTATTTACATTGTATTTAATTTAGATAGATTGTAGTAAATATTCCCCTTTTCCAAAATAACAATAAAATATTTAAAGTAAAGCAAAGTGTGTTATAGATAACTTTAAAACAAATAAAAATATTATGGTCAGAGAAGCCATGCCATTGAATTTCCTACACTACTTCACTATACATGCGTATCTAGTCCGAATATGCTACAGCAAATTTTTATGTCAAACCTAGGAGCAATTTCCATCATCAAATTCTAAATTTTCGATCTTTATGTCATAAAAAAAATTTATTTTTCGTAAGGAAATTTGTATGGGAATAGGTCCAAAAAATGATCCCATCTGATCCAAATTTTTAACATTTATTTTGTCTGTTGCGATACCATTTTGTATCGATTTTTGTTGAGAAATATTAAAAATTGGAATGTGTTTTCATTTGAAGAACTTTTCAAATAGGATGTTGTATAGGGGATGCTCGTAGGAACAATACGAGTCGTCCTCGGACTAAAACCCGTCGATAAATCAAAATTTGTCAGAATATCTTAAAAATGAACAATGATTGGTCAGGTACATTTATATGTATCTATTTATATCAGCCTCAGATTTAGGGTTGAAAATCGCGTATTTTATAATATTTGCTGGAAACCGCGTGAACCGATTTATTGTCTAAATATCGATCTGAAATTTGTTGATGAGAAATTAATCCGAATCATCTAAATGTCCTAATTAAAATGCCTCACTAACTGCTATTAATAGGAAGTTATGCGAGTTGATGCTTTTCCTAGATGCGCTTCTTTCTTCCTCTGCTTTTATGTAAATATTAACTTTGTTTCACTCACATGCAGGCATGTTGCATTGTTGTAAAATAATTTCAGTAACATTTTTTTCTTTATGAAAATTATGTCAATGAGTAGTTTTTCATATCATATTTTTAATGCAAAATTCATTTTTGTTAAATGCAGAATAATCGTTTGATAAGGGTGTTAAACTGCTGAAAACGATATAATTTCTCTTTCTTTCATCTCTCCAAATGTATACTAATAGTTGTACGTTGAGAGTAGAATAATGATATTCTAGTTAATCAATCATTAGAGAAGTAGGTTTCTTTAAATAATTGTAAAAACCATTAGGATTGTGTAAATGCTATGGTTTATGAATAATGAGCAAAAATCCAATTATTTTTGCTTCCAAAAGCAGAGTTGTTCTCAGTCTACGTTGTACTGGGAGTGTGCGCTTTCACCGGTTCGGCCTATTTTTAATACTAACCTGTTCTCAAGAGCATCCAATGTTTCTGCCTAACTTGAAGCCGATGTCTTCATTTTTGTGGCCAGGAGAATGTTTACCACAGATGGACAGCCGGACATGCTTAAATTGATTCTAAATTTGATGCTGATCAAGAAAATATATACGCGAATATATATATGCGAAGTTTATTCCTGGGAGTTACAAACCAAATGACAAAATGAATATAGCCCTCATCTTGGGTGGTGGGTATCAAAAAAGGAAGAGTTAAAGAAAAGATTCGTCCGTTATATGTCAGTTCATTTCCGTTCATTTCCGTTATCTGTCTACTTTTCGCCCTGTGTAACATGTTTGCTCAATGTTACTTATGTATGCGAAACGAAATATTAAAAGTAATTATCTTATTATATATGATAAAAAAAAGACCATAAAAGTAAATACATTATAACACACGTATATTGCGCTAGATCACCCAGATTTATTATTACACTGCAGCATCATGAGCTCGTTGCGAATCTCTCAATTCATCTCATGGCTAACCGTTAACTAACTCTGTAGAAACCAACTGCTGCTTTTGTTGGACGACCGTATTCACTTAGACAAGTGCTCAATTAACTGACGTTCTGGTCGAATACAACCATCAAATCTCAAAAACACGACAGCATCTTCGTAGCCTATTAATGATTTTTCCTATCGATGCAGTGTAGTGTTTGTAATCAGTTGTTTGGTCGTTGTATTTGGGCCTTAATTATGACATTATTGTGAGTAAGCTATTGGGAACTCACTCAATAAGTTTGTCGGATCGTTACTAGAACAACAACTTTTAAGCAAAATTTGACTTTATTTATTAACATGATCTGCTTCAAGAGTAATATGTTCATTTCAACATTTCTAACATGTCTATGCCTTTCTTATAGAACGATTTGTCTAGTCCTTCAAAATACGTTTCAGTTTCGGCGATCACTTGTTCATTGGAGCCATTGCAGAGTAGTGATGATATTAATAATTTTGTTTCTATCTTCTTTTGGTTCTATCAGCATTAAGTCATTTACAAATAAAAGAAGAATAATGGTATCGTTATATTGATGAGCATATACATAGATACACACCTAACAATTTTGCAGTTATCATTAGTTTCTCTTTCTTTTCCTGCTCTCAATTTGGGGCGAACCGCCAACCACACTACGAGGAAACCACAAATTACATGGAAAGTGGAGGTAAAAATGGTACGGTTGAATCTATTTGCAATAACGTTAAAGCTTTGGCCGAAATACCTCAATATACCTAATTTCATCAAAATGTTCCAAACCCATAAGTTGAAAATAAGAATATATGGACAGTGGTTAGGCAGACAGACAGACAAGTTTAAATTGATCAAAAAAATGATGAATAATAATCGATATAATAAAATTTGATTTTATCTTAAGTATTTCTAGGTATTACATACATTTTGAAAAATAAATTTTAATAATAAAAATGACAGTTTTATGATAGCAAGTAAAGAATTGGAAATTCATTTCCTAAGCAAGAAATCATCTCCTGCGATTGATACTCTAAAGATTTAATATATCAGAGTTGTTAACTATTTTAATCAGCAATCAATTTAACGTAAATTCAAAACCCATTGTCATAGTAATTTGTTGGCTACCATCAATCATAATTAATTTTACGTAACGGCACCACGACGATATGGAAAAATATTTTATTATTATATTCACTAAAGTTGTGGCCTCTCAACACTCAATGCGCGCGCATGGATACAACATATTCAAAGAAGAAGTCAAATATTAAAAGCTGATGTATGTGTTAAGATGCATTTTTGGGATTCTCCAGCTCGTTTCATAACTTATCGTTGTTGTAATTTTATTTATTATCAAGAGGATAATAATAATGCAAAAAATAGAAAATGCGAAATGGAAATCCCACAGCAGCAGTATATCTGTCGGACTTATATAGAAGCAACTCTACAAATATCAAACCAATAATGTTACGGAAATGTTTGCGTTAAATCCACATCTGAACGTTCTAATCCATAATATTATTTATTGTGTGTGTCTATTATTTTATCTTGCGTTGTAATCACATGTGCTTGCATCTATGGCAGTGAGTAGCTCTTTAGAATTCTCAAATTGTTCGGTTACTTCATTTCAATTAAATCAATATTGGTCAGCACCAAAATTAATTTCCTTAAGAATCCATTAATTATACAGTCAATAAATTTTAATACAAGTATATAAGAGACGAAGACGAAAGACTTCACATTATTATAAAAAAATTTAGTTATAGAACTTGTTTATTGTTTAAAAAAACATGTATAAGGAAAATATATTCGAAAGTTTTTGAAACCAAGGAAGGAAGTTCAAATGTTCAAAACTTAATTTATCTGTGTTATTGGAAGAGCTAATGATATTCTATTCAACTTCATTCTCAATTATTCGTTCATTTCACCAGTTGAATAACTCGTTACGGTTGCTTCTTAACTCAAGATAATAAGATAAGTAATTCTAGAAATTTTTTTCAAAAAATACTCCGCTATCTAAGCGTAGCCTTAATGTATAAATATAGGTCATCATTAGCATTTCCGTATTCAATCTTCTTTTTTTTTATATCCGCATCCCATGGCTATATTATGATGTACACGGCAATTAAATTGCCCGGCTATTAAAATAAGTCCATGAATAACTGTTAGTACGGATATAGTGCCCATCAATCATTGCATATTTGAATAATATTCAAACGCTATTTAAGATATTTTCTCATTCCACTGCACAAAAATGAATGTCTATTTCATGAATATCTCATTGACAACTACAGAGCCATGCAAGTTGAACGCTCTACCAAAACTGTTGAAACGTATTATTATTTGTCAATTAGTTTCCACTGTATATCGTTACTTCTCCTCTCTCTCTCGTTCTCCCTCTCTCTCTGTCTTTTTCTCTTCATCCCTTTCTTATTTCTCCATTTCAGTAGAAAGATCAACCGTAGCCAACTGTTTAACTTTTTTTTCGCTTCTCTATCTATGACTTAGGTGATTTGTTTGATCAAAAACTTCGTTACAATTTGCACACATGGCTCTCTCTAAATGCAAAATAAATCGATTTATATTTGTTAATTTGTAAATAGATTTTACGTTAAATTAGGTCAAGTCAATGTTTTATAATGCTAAGAATAATCTGATATTACTCAGTTCGACTATTACTCCATTGCAGCTGAATTTGATATGTGGATAATATTCCTAAACATTTTTTCCTTTTTGCCATCGGTCCGACATTGGCGGTCGCACAATTGAGAACGAACAATTTTGGAAGTGTGCGGATCCCATTAAGCAAAAAATATCAACCTCTAATAAATAGAAAACATTGATGTCCAATAAATCGAAGACATTGATCTTTGTGCATGTATCTTACAACTCGTAATTTATACGAAAACATCAAAAACAAGCAAGAAAATTATATATATGGTTTATCTCGCCTTCGGTGGTGGGTATAAAAGAGTCGGCACAGCCGAATATAATTTTCTTGCTTGTTTTTGATCTTTTCGTTTTAGAACTCTATACTAATAGCAAAACTTTTTACATTTCATGGCACGTACTTCCAATTATAATTATCTATGAAAGCATAGCCTTTGATTAAGTAAATATAATACTTTTTTGTCAATATAATAATATTTGGTTTTTGTAATATAAAATAAAATTCTATCATGTCAATAATTTCGTTATATTTTACAGTTTTGTTGATCCAGAAATTACAAGTAGCAAAAATAACAATGATTTATGGAAGAAATCTAATCATTTAATAGTAACAGCCAATACTGACTGCCAGTTGTCTGTAGGTAAGCACATTGACATATATTTCAATCTATTGAAAAAAATTCAAAATGATCCTTAATTCGGCAATCCACAATCATATGAAATTCACACACATAGCGAAAATATAAAGCGCGGTACACACAAAAACATGCTGAATTCGATACGAGGAATGATTTTCAGAACAGTATTGGTGTTATAAAGATAGGAAGAATATTAGATACCGCAGAGAATGTAATTAAGCCAATAGACAAAGACCAACCGTAGGTAGTCATTAAATGCACTTTGAACGATTATGAAACATACTAATGTTAGAAAGTTTATATTTAAATGCAATAGCAAGACGGTTGTCTTTGTTTACAACTTGTTTACATTCCAATTGAGCTTTTGGAAAAGGAGCGATACTATTATAGCCACAGAAAGAATATACTGATATTATGAAAGGGAAAAATAAGAGATAGAAAAAGACTAAGGTTTTCTTCCTAAGTTGGACAATGCAAGAGATGGGGTGCAATGTTATTGCCAATGGTACAGTGTTGGTTTTGTTAAATTTAAATGATAAAATTTTCTTGTATGTGCTATTCTAGGGCTTGCAATAGATGTAATATTTCATTCAGACTACGATCTAATAGGACAGACTGCATATGCAAGCGTAACAAGTTATGTAAAATTGATTAGGTTTGGTAACGAGCAATTGAATAATGATGATACCCTAGAAGTAGATGATGGCAAAGAAGAAGTTCGTCCATATCAATCCGTTAAACCCATTCTTGTGAATCCTAAGAACCCTATAAACTTCATAAATTTGTTGAAACTGCACAGGAAGTTGAGTATGAATGCGTATACTACGATAATATATATGTGGGATTCATAAAATTTATAGTTTTAACAGTCCCCCTTTATTTCTAGCTCAGTCCAGTTCTATATAGCTTTACTTAGGAAAGTAATAGAAGTGTAGTGAGTGAAGATATTGAAGAATTTACTGTAATTTTCATCTTGTAATGCTGAAAAGTGAACGTATTGCTAAAGTGCAACTTAAAAAAAAACTATAAAACAACCTTTTTTTCTCCCTTTTTTAATTTTTTATATTAAAGATTTGAAAGCTTAGAATATTCAACATCCAACAAAGAAATTAAGCCTATACTGCTTTTAAGAATCTAACGCACAACGTTAAAATATTCTTTATCGTTCCTTCGTTAACTTGTGAAGAAAACCTAATTTCACAATTTTCTCTTACTTTATGAACGAGATTCCATAATAATTTTAACGAGTTAACGAGTTTTTATTATTTAAATTTAAATGTCTTTTACACACAAAATTGGTATTGATGAAAACTTTTTTAAAGCTTCCTATGTACGTTTTTTTTCCCTATAATCTGCAAAAATGCTTGAAATGGACACAATGTAGCCATTCACTAAACGAACTGTAAGTCTTTTTATATACGAACTACGGAAAAAGTCAAGGAAAACTACTTCAGAATACAGCAGAGGTTTCCAATCAGTGAAACTCAGCTCTTTGCAGATATGCGGAAAACCTTAAAAATTATTCTTATTATTGAAACTATTAACGTTTGAATTTCAGATGTGACGATGCAGGATTCACACATTGAATGCATACATACAACATACGTAGCCTGCCAAAATTGTTATTAGATTAATAGTAAATTAAAGACGAAAAGGCAAGAAGTTGCACAAAGCTTGGATATCTCTGAGGTATGGTGAGGAAAGCAAATAATAGGCACTAACTAAACTTTTTTCATTGAAGTCTACAGAGAATAGAAGGAAGAAAGTAAAATACGTTAGCAAAAGATAATGCCATTCAAGAATGATGCTTGAAGGGGTGGAAACAAAAAGCTAAAATACACACAATGCCCAACCAAAACCACAATAAAACCAACCAAAATATGTGGCATGCCTTGAGGCTAAGCTGTATATTCCTACAAAAGCCGCACACAGTTATGTTTATATGAATTTAGTTGAAAAGTTCCCAGACAGAAAGTTATGTAATATAAATACCGAAACTCTATGAGTCGCTAACTAGTGAGAGACATGTGCGTATGACTTCGTCGTCCATTTCCATTGTTCGCCGCATCAGTATGGGTTGATGTGTTATAGAGTGATTTCAACAAAGCACTTTATAAACTTGATATCACTTGTTAATACTTTCTTTAATAGGATTGCTTCATGCTTTAATAATCTCACCTAAAATGGCCTTTCTAGGTATGCTTCATCTCGTTATGCAATAATTCATAGCAGTCATATCTGTTTTGTTATATTCACTTTGCATATTAGTTATATCGTTCATAAGATATTTTCAAGTTAAAAATTTTGACTTTTATTGACAAGCACGACTTCATTTATAGTTTCATCTTCATTCATTTATGGTTCATCTCGTCTATGGTGAAGATTTGAAAAAAGGATGTATAAGGAAGTTATTGCGTTTGTTTTTGAGAAAATATAATAAATTGTTGTTTTATGTATCCAATAAATTTGAGTTTTCTTTTTCTTTAATAATTTACCACTAGAAAATGTTTACAATTTTTTTCACTTAAATGTTTTTGCAAGACTATAAATTTCGATTCAATTTGCATATAGCGTCATATATCAATAATGTATTATCTTACTTAAGAGGCTGTATATCAGCCTATTTAATGACATTAATAGATATCTTTCGGTAAGTGATGTGTTTATCTTCATTTTTGCATCTCATATGTATACACTTGTAATTAAAAAAAAAAGTAAGTATATTACTTTGATTATAATTAACCGTAAGCTTCAATTCATTTATGGCAGTCAGTAACAAGATGGCTTATTTCCAGTTGTTGGTCAGCGCCTGTACACTCTAAACAGAAATAACAAAACAAGGAAAAAAATTGTTTTTTTTAGCACTCTAAACTTTAAGAAATCCTTTTTTACTTGTTTTCATATATGAAATTATTTTTCAGAGGCTTTAATCCTGTTCTATGGTTGTTAATCATGTAGAAACTTCCGTAAAATTTAAAGAATTTGTCACAATTGGAAGAACGGTAAACCAATGTATTGTGTCAGTGAGAAACCATATTTTTAATAGTTCATCCAAAATTATTAGTTGTATAAAAATAATCAATGAAATTCGATCGTCCATTTAAAAATAATTACCAACTAACATTAAATCACTTTTTATAGAAACTTAAATTGTGAGGATTGTGAGGGAAATTATGCCCCATTTTGCCTCAATAATTAGGTTAAGATATTTTATGTATTTGAGAGTTAAGTTATGATGACCTATAAGCAGGAAGGATAAACGCTTTATCTAGACGGACTGTTCCAAGCTTAGGTAAGTATGTTTCTTATTCGAATCTATATTAAATAAAAACTCAACAGTTCAACCAGCAACGCTGATCTTTAAAAAGCGAAATATTGATAGATTTGCCGACCGATACTCTCATTGGTTTTATCAGCGATAAAATGAAGATCGGTTTTGGTTAACCGATCGGCAAAACTGCAAAGATTTGATCCGAGAAAATCGTTCTGACTAACAAGCAAGGAACTAAAAAAAATAAACGCAAATTATAGACATAAATATATGAAGAGAGAAAGGAGAGAGAAACGAGGGAAAGAGAGTATAGCACATAAATCAACAAAGAGAACGTAAAACGTATGAATAATTTATTATCAAATAATTGAACATCAAGTTTATCATGATGGTATGGTATGATATAAAGTGTATAAATCATTGCAATGGAGTCTTACGAAATAAAAATATTCGGTGAGTCACAGGAGAGCATAGTTTAGCGAAGATTGTTCTTTTTAAAAATACTACGATCACGGTTATTAAAACCGCTCTTTTTAAACAAATCAAATCTTTTTATATATAAAAAAAACAGAAAATTACGTAGTTTCCGATGAAACAGTTTGGTTTGCATTTCCCACAGAAAATATAAAAGTTTTATGAAGCCCCAGTTTATCGAACTTGTACTATCACTTTTCATAAATAGAATCTTGGACTGACTTGATATTATTCTATGAACTTTTCAATTAACGTTGTTTACAACGCCTTTGAAGTAAATAATAAAAGGAAAAAAGTTGGAAAATTCATCCGAAAATGAAAAAGTAATAAAAAAAAACTACAACAGCAGGAGAAGAATGCAAGACCTCTTTACAAATGTATCTATAAATGTAATATCAAAGAATGATATCTTAAAACAGGAATTGCTAATAAAATATATAATTATTCGATGTATTTTCTTCTTCCAAAGTATCCATTGTAAGAATAAACGAAATAGTATTTGTAACACAATATTTTATTTATTTTTAAAACAAGTAAAAAAATTATATTCGGCTGTGTCGAATATTTTATACCCACCATCTTTGTCTTAAAAAAAGGGCAAAACATCCAATTTCAATGGGTAGGCGTGTCAGATTATTTCTATTTTTATGAAATCTTGTACAAGTTTTTAATAAGCACTGAGCGAAATATCCAGAAAGCGGGCGTGTTTCTTGGCTCATTTGATATTGTAGCTTATTTTATATTGTAGACGTGGCCTGTGATCGATATTGACCCGTCTTCAATAGCATCGTATGTGAAAGAACTTCCACAAACAGATTGACACACGAACATGCTTAAATCGATTCTAAATTTGATGCTGATTAAGAATACAAATGCTTTTTGGGGTCTTCGAAGATTCCTTCTGGAAGTATTACAAACCAAATGACAAAATCACCTTCGGCGATGGGTATAAAAATCTTGCTTCTTAACGTGCTAATGAACTTTTCTAACAAATTTCATGCAATTCGGTTTAAGAGAGCTGCATAGTTCTTCAGGTTACTTAGGTTGTAACACACAAAAGCTATATTGCTTGACTTTTGCAGACAAATTGCTTAATTGTTTTCTGCGTTGCATTTAAAGCTACCGCTTCAGGTAATTATGACTGAAGTTGCAATACACCAGTTTCTAAAGTATTTTTCGATCTTCTCTATTGTCTAAAGAAACAAAAATTTCTAAAAGCAATTTCCTCTCCATTTACTCTTCGAACACTATCATCGCCTGTTTTGCTTTTAAGCAAAGTATTCTGCTGATGGGATTTAGAAAGGAAAGAAGAAAGCAAAAGAAACACAAATATTTTGTAAAAGAATTTCCTAAACTTTGATCAGAAAAATGTACACTTTTCCTAATACCATATACGAAGCAATCTTCAGGCAGTAACAGCAATTGAATAAGCTATTGGAACGTAAATATTTAAAAATAAATTTTAATAATTCATGCTACATGCACTTTGCTAGTACGAGACAACGCTTAACATATGTATGTGTATTATAAAATAACCAGCAATCAGCTCACTGAACGAAACTATACTCTTTCCGACACTTTTTGCTTTCATACCTTTAAATATATATATATATATATATATATATATATATATACATAAAAGTGCACTTGTGTGTGTATATATATATTGGCATGAAAAAGTGTTCGTCCTTTTCCTTTTGTATGATTTTATTACACCAAAGTATTTTGTATGCACAGCCCCTTATGTACATGTACATGTAAGAAATACGTATACCCTACAATGCGTGTGATAATGTTAAGTTTATGCGTATAAGTGCAAATCGCAGATCATACTGATTTGAAAAATATGATACTGAATCAAAACAAGCATTAACGTTTTTCCTGTTTTTGAGATGTTTGGCCTTTTATTTTCGTGTTCATGTGTTTTGTGTTTAGTTTGATGTAGTTTGATACGCTGATTACGAGACCAATTTTTTTGTTTTGTTTGTCAGATGCCAATCAAAGTATTTTTGTTATTAAACTATCTAGATTGCAATTTTTGAGATATTTTAATGAAAATATAGACTAATTTCTTGTTAAATCAGTTTAGGATCATATGCGAATTCAGCTTTCTCTCTCTCTCTTTCTCTCTCTCTCTCTTTCTCTCTCTATATCAATCTCTCTCTCTCTCTCTCTTTCTCTCTCTATATCAATCTCTCTCTCTCTCTCTCTTTCTCTCTCTATATCAATCTCTCTCTCTCTCTCTCTCTCTCTCTCTCGCTATGAGATGTCTGTTCATATATTTTTGTGTTTAATTTATAGGTCGCGATTTTCGATCTTTGCTCTTTTTCCCCAAGAGCAAGACCCTAAGGCAACATAGCGCCCTATTCTGAAAAAGTCCTTCTGTAACAAAGATTTTCTTTCCTTTTTTTATATTTTTCAATAAAAATCAATGAAAAACATGTTTTCATATTAAGTGAATTTGAAAAATTTGAATGGAATGAAACCTTTCTTGGATTCCTTACCATCTAAATGTTCTTACAAAAAATAAAATAAAATCTAATTCAATTTATGATTAAAATAGCTGAAGTACAATAAGTAAGTAGAAAACTGAATTTAAATACCTCGTTCCACGTTTTGGTCTTCTTTACAATGAAAAGTAAGTCTTCCACACGCCATCCAGGTATAGTTTTTGGTAGTTTGTGATAAATGTAATCGAAAATTGTATTAGAGGAACTTGTGTAGCCTATGTAATAGTCTGCTTTCCATACAGTAACTCTTTAACATGTTTTGAATTTAAGATAAACTCAGACCTACATTTACTTTGACAATGTTAGGACAACTTTTTTTGGTAAAGTGATATGAGGTTTGGCAGGCATGTTTTCGCAAACAGACTAATATGTATTGCATTGAATTTACAGACGTACAGAAAAAGTGGCGAAATAAGTTTTCATACCGATTAAAACAACCAAAACAAACATCCGAATCTACATGACAAACATACAACGTTGTTGGTTCACTCAAACTCGGTTATAGTGACAGGGAAAGGGTAATTAACAATGAAGCCGCACTGAAAAATCAAAGAAGTGATTTCCAAAACTGAACATAACTAGAAAATGCAACCATAAATTGTAAAGTAGATCATGTTTTAGGTTAAAAAGAAAAATTACAAAGAATATTTTGTTATTAATTCCGTTACAAAAACTTTTAGAAAAATTCGACCACATCAAGTTTTAATACGTCTTAAAGTACGTTAAGATCTTTGAGAAAAATCTAATTTCATTGTCTTGTTCGTTCACCGCCAAAATTCTTCATATATACCCTCCCCCATATACCTAAGACGTAATTACGGGTTTTTGATCTCTTAAAAGTCAATGAAAACTATGAGAAGAGTCTAACTTCATTGCGATATTCAAGGATCCATCACCGCCAAAATTCTCCATATGTACAGTCGAGTTCCATTCTCACGAGTTCGGTAACATTACAGCTTTTATATATCATTTCTATTGTACGTTAGTAGTAGTTGTATGTAATTGCGCTTCATAGCCGTCTAGGTGCCATCTGGCGCTTAAGCACATAATCCTGGCGGATTTCTAACGCTTAGATAAACTTTTTTAAGACCTGATCGAGGAATCTGAAGCAACTGACGTGCAAGTGTTTTGATTGATTCGAAACGAGTATAGTCTATAGTGAAAATTTGTTTACAATAGCGCCTTTCTCAATCTCTCTAATTCTTTTCGATGTGACCGTTGTTTTTCAGGTGCACTTGCTCGCACAATTCGTTATTTTTCATTTTCAATTCATTTCAATATAATTTCATAATCCTTCATAATTTTCAAACTTAACATTTAAAACATATTAAGTATACATTGATTTATTTTTTTTTCTTCTGTCTGAAACAAAATTCAGCAGGTGAAATAACCAATAAAAATTAAAATTGTTACATTTTATTATAATATTATTAAATTATTAATAGACCTAAAATAAATATTATATGCAAATTTTGCTACAATCGATTTAATCGCACATAAGTTCAACGCCACCTATCAAAACGTAATAACATTACGTGGCTTCCTTGGGTCAAAACATATCGACCGAATGATTTCGTTGTATTAGGATGATATGAGAACAAAGCACATTCATTTTTATATGCAGAAATGTCACTCAGTAACGGTATCCGTAGCAATTGTAAAGCACTTGTAATACTGAATATTTTGCTTTCGTATGCGTGCTTACAGGAACAAGCAGAATATTTTTGCAATAACCTTTTTCTTTTACACATAACCTTTTCCGTTTTTCTTTTTTTGTTTAATAGATTATGCCTTTTAAACGTTGTATCCATTGCACTTGCGTTAGATTGTTCTATATGAAGAAAAGAAAAGATTTATTATATGAAAAAATTCAATTGCACTTGAATCACTAAAAATAACTTTGGCAAATCGAATATAGGCATGTATGCATGTATAAATATATGTGTATATATGCATATAAATACATACTATTCGATATATACGTGTTTCTGCCAATGGAATCAAAATTACATTTTTTACTTTGATTTCTGAACCTTGTTCTTTTGTTTACTTCTTCATCACTTTTATGTAGAAAAAAAGTTGAGTTTACTTTGTCTCTTATTTTAAAATTTATTCCGTAGTGTTTTTTTTTTTCTGAAAAACTTGTACACAATTGTGGTTTTCAAAACTATTAACTCCCTTTCCACATATAGTTTTGCTTTGTTCATATATGTTATCTATTTAGAATCTAGAAAAAGGCTCAAAATCAATTAAATTAAATTTTAAAAGGAAAATTAATTTGTCTTAGTCTAGTGTACGTCAACACATTAAATGTATAAAAGAGACATACAATAACGAATTATTTTAAAAGTCTCATTTACAAGCAATATTTACCTTGCACGACTAAGTTGTTCGATGAATAGGTCTATCCTGTGTAACCTCATCGATAAATCATAAATCACACATCAATCAAATGCAAACGTCAAATTAATATGGCGAGTTTCTCATATTCTGCGATCTAATCACAAATTTCGTGACTGGAAAAAATAAAAAATAAACAATTTTTGAATAGCTGTTGAATAGGTCACAGAATTTTTCTTATTCATTTATTTTTCTATTTCCAATATTTATGCAAAATGACAATCAGACAACAAGAAAAGAAAATCACAGGCTTCGCAGGCAAATCAACAGATTCTAAAAGGAAAATCAATAATCTGAATATATTTTCTGAACTTCCAGTGTATTAACAGTTTCGGTACAAACACAAAAGAAAGACATATGGGCCGGTTATCAAGTGATAATAAAAAAATATGTGAGCGCTTGGTGAAAACGTGAATTTTTTCTATTTATTATGAAAAAAGTTTCAAAACCGCGTAAAAGTTTCCAATACGTAAATATGTTTCTCATTGTTTTCACACCTTATGTCATCAATATTATAAAAAGACTTTTCTAAAACTCTTGTATAAATTAGAAAATGTTTTTACAAAAAAAATATGTTAAGATTTCATGAACTTGTTGTAGATTATATAGAAAATGAGTAAAACGCTTTTGTGAAAGAAAAATGAAAAAATAAATGTTTTTTCTGAGTTAAAATCTTGTGGCCACAAAGTCAAACAACAACCAAATTGAATGAAAACGTAAAGCAAAGTAATTAATTGTAAATATATTTTTAAAATTTCTTAGATGTTATTTAATACGTATTATAATCATTATCGTAAAAGTTAGCAAACATGAGAGCAATTTTCATATATATTCTTAAGTGCATCCCGTCATGATTCGTTCACAGTATAGCTAAAAAACAAAACAAATATTTAAATGCCAACCGTATATCTATTAATATCTAAACAATTGAATAAAGGAATTGTAACTGTTAGTAATTTAATCAGAATAATTCAATATGTAAACATGTAGGACAATGTGTATGCATATAAATAGAAATAAATTCAGTTATATTAAACACATGTACGAAAATCGATTAAGTTAATTGACAAAAAAAATAATATAATTATACACAAATATTGATATTATTAAAGCTTTTGAAAGCTTAAGTGCAGTTTGAATAATGAAAAGTAATACGGTTGACATCTAAGTTAGAAAAAATATTCGAAAGTTCAAATGTTTCATTAAAGTTTTTTAAATTCACCTGGGATACTGTACTGTGATACCATATGAATAGTAGGAATGCTGTCTTTAAACTGTTAAGAATCACAATTTCACTTCTCTCACGTTTTTTTAGTTGCCTTCATTTGTTCGTTACGGGGGACATTTAATTGCTGTCAAGAATTTTTTTTTCTTTAATAATAAAATAAATAATGATTAATAGCTTTAAATATACATGTTCCAAGATTTTTAAATGAGAGGATCAAAGCGAAAAACAGGGACAATTTAATTGCGAATTATCACATATTTCTGATTGTAATTAAGAATACAAGGAAAAAAATATCGAAAAGAAATGAAATAGAAAATAATATAAAATCTGGTGTGTGTATCCTTTTGTATATAAGAAGGAAGAAATGAAAGTAAGAATGAGTAAAATACAAACTTAGTAAGATAATCATAGTCGTAATTACTGAACTCTGCTCTTCATGCAGTCGTCATGGTAAGCTAAAACGACAGATGAGAAAAAGTTTTTACGTTTTAGTATTCACGAGAGAGAGACAAGAAAACAAAGTAGCCACATGTATATACAAGTCAACAACATGGATAATAATTACAGATCAAGTGTTTAGCAATACCACAAACAGATGAATAGATTTATGTGATGAGAACATTTTTTTCTATTTTTGTTAGTTTGTCATTCTTTCTGTAACAGTACGGAAAACATTCATAGGAAAGTTAGGTAGAAGATTGATGAAGGCGGTTACTTTAGCTTTATATTTAGGTAGTTGCTGAGGGTAAAAAAACATAGTTAACCGGGCTGATAAAAAAGCAATTATGATATTTATTATATAAAGGCAAAGAAGATGTTCTTAATGTTTATGCGAGTAAGGAACGATGCTTTGTAAAAAAGACCTTATAAGATATAAGAGATAAAATGTTAATATGATTTATTTAAAATTCATCGTAGCATGTTCTCAGATCGGCATGTTAGTCAACTTTCGGGTGGTCGATTTAAAAAAAATGTTCTTTTAATTTTTTAATTTACGTTACTTCAAATTTTTTTATTAGGTTATTGAATTTTCTTTAACAACTTTTCACGAACTGATATATTTAGGGTTCATAAGGTTTACAAAAGCAGCGTGCTATCAATCAATCAGACATTATATAAAACTTACCTTAGTGTATTACATTTTTATTTTTTTATTTTTTTAATAATGCTTTCAAGTTTATTTTTATTTTTGATTCTTAGTTTATATACTTGGCAATCGTTTCGAATTATACATCACTTAAATCAACATTATGCTAAATCAAGATATTAGATTGCAAATACACAAATATAATAATAATAATAATAAATAAAATAATAATAATAATAATATAATAATAGTATTTTCATGAAAATTATTGCATTTTAACTTCTTATCGAAGGAAGAGATAGAATACATTTCTTATACTCAGTATCATTCAGTGAAACAACATACTTTGGAAATACATAAACCGTAGGAAATTTTTTCAGCATTTTGAGTTTTTCTTTTTCAATATCAACGGATTTGCAAAAACTTTCCATATTTGTGCCAAATTTGAAGCCAATATCAGTCAGGAGAGTTTTATAAAAACGGACAGACGGGCAAACATCAAGCTGATATCCACATTTTTGCGGCCAAGAGAATGTTTACCGCAGATATTATAAAGGCGGACAGGCGGACAGACGAACAGGTAGACATACATAAATCGGTTCTAAATTTGATGCTTACCAATAATATGTATTATTTATGGACCATTTGAAGCTTCCTTTTGTGTGTTGCAAACAAAACGACAAAATGAATATATGGCCATGCTTCGGCGGTGGGTATAAAAAAGAACTGTAAAAATCAAATATTCATGCACAAACAGTAGGTTGATTATCACAAATAAGCGATGCTAAAAATCCAAATTACGACAACGTGAACTCAATCGCTTTTACTGGTGGTTTTTTTCCAGGAGAGGAACGTTTACAAAAGATGTGATTGGTTGATATTGAATATTAAAATTGATAGTGGATTATATTACGAACATAGTAGTGCTGTTTGAGATAAAGTGTACAGGAATTAGACGACAGTAACGTTTCAGAATTTCCTACCTATTGTCTGATAGAGCCCGATTCTCATTCTTATAAAGGTGCACAAAAAGTACGTAATTTGTGGTATAGGTCTAAAGCGTCAAAGCGTTTTTTCCTTACGGGATTCATAATTTTATCTAAAACTGGTAGAAATTAGTAGCCTGCAATGGATAATATTTTAATTGATTGGTTTTGCTGTGAAATAAAAACGGCTTGATCACAAAAAAAAAACGGACCTAATCAAGTTTTACTCTCAGTACACATGCAGAATAATTCAATTAGCCGTAGCAGATTAATCAATGCGCAGACTTTTCAAGAATTTCCATAAATGGAGGTTGGCGTGTCACAAAAAAACCAAACGCTTTAGGCAAAAGCTGACTTCATTTTCGAATGAAACATTCATTACTTAGCTAAGCTTAGCATGCACAATGTTATGATAAATGCTGCTGATTAACTCTAAAATTTGTTTTACTTTCCGCAGAATTCTCTTTACTAAATTCAAAAGAAATCAGTTGAGTTAGTTTTTCAAAAATCTTGGAAGTTCTTTTAATTCTTTTTTAAAATTTTTAGAATAGACAAGTTATAACATAATACATATTTCATACTTCTTAAAACAAATTGAAAATAAATTTAAATTTTTCATAGCCCAGTAGAGTAACAACTTTCGCTCAGTGGTTTTCCATTCTTAA
This sequence comes from Glossina brevipalpis, assembly GCA_000671755.1. Taxonomy (NCBI): domain Eukaryota; kingdom Metazoa; phylum Arthropoda; class Insecta; order Diptera; family Glossinidae; genus Glossina; species Glossina brevipalpis. Next base: position 4,860,328 of record KK351015.1, on the reverse strand, counting down.
TCTCTCTCTCTTTAAAGAGAGTAGAACTTTATATCCCAAATCCCATGATATATAAAAACTGTGCCAACGCCTCGGTCATACTATAAAAAGGTGCAAGAATTTACCGACTTGTGCTAGCTGCGGTCTACCTTAACATGCTGGAGCTTGTACCTGGACTTTCCGCATCAATTGTAAGAATCAATATTCGGTATTAGATAAACAATGTCCATGTTACCTACAAATGCGAAAAATTCTAAATATTAAAATGAAATATTAACTAACAACCAACAAAATATTTCTAGGCTGCGATCGCATCGCAAGTTAAACTTAATAAGCCAGAAAAATCAATTTTCGCAACCGAAATACTGAATCTTTCACCTCCGACAGTATTTCAAAATAAATCGAACCACCCAGTTACGCCAACCATTGCCGATAAAAAATCCAATCTTTCATCTACGAGAGCATCGAATATCAAAGAAACGCCAATTATTTCCAACGAAAAATCAAACTTATCACCCACGAAAAATCTTGCTGATAAAGTCAACATTATAACAAACAAAAAATTCACTACGTAGTAAACTGTAACTAATCGAGACATGCAACTTAAGTCACTTTAAAAGGCAACGTTATTCAAACAGGACTGAAGCATTTGTGCTCATTCAAGAGTATGAAATGATAACGGTAATTTAACATTATCAGCACACATGTGGGTATTAGAATATTTCGCAACATAGTACATCATTCAGATATAAGCAAAAAATTTATCGAAATAATGGCTGCCTTGTAGTACACAAAGTGGTACAAATAATTCGTTTCATGTGTGAGATTTGGAAAGAAGTTTTTGTTTTCTCTTTTTGTTTCTTTTTGTAATAGTTCTTAAGGTTATCATATGACCTCATTTTTATTTTAGTTAATTAGTCATGAGAACATTTAGCCTCTAATGGCTCCGGGCGAATACATTGCGTGTAAGCCAATGAAGCACTATTTTTTTTATAGTGCCATATCGAACGCGAGTACATTGCGTGTACGCTATGGAGGTAACCTTCTTTCTGTATATGGAAAAGAGCCGATTCTTATTGTTTTCGAGTTTCCTCAAATCATCTGTGTCTGAAATTTCAGCGATAGTAGAAGTAAATTTAGTTCTAGAAACTCAGAAGAATACAGTGCAGTTTAATTTACCATAAGGTTCAGATGTAAGAAAATCAATCTTATTTGGAGGGACCAATTCCACTTAATAATTGACTACTTAATTGATCTAGATTGACAGTCCTCTTTCGTAACAGCTACGGTTGATGATTAATTCGCACTTTATATGAACTTCAGAGGAATTACAAGCTTTTTATTATTATTTTTTCTATAAGTTTTATTAATTCAATATTTTAATATTTTATATAACTGGATTTTAAAATTATTTTGTTATATATTAAATGATGTTAAAAATTACACAATAAAAATTTCACACAACACTCTTAACAATAAAAAAAATATACAGATTTTTTCATTACAAACTATAAAATTTAAAGAAGAACACGCTTTAAATTCTAGTTATACACCGAGCAATTAAATGAATAAGATGTCAGTACCAAAAAAGTTGGTTATAGAAAATATATAAAATAAATATAACGTTATATTAGTAAATACTTATGGAAAATAAACGATAAAAATTCACATTAACAAAAAGTGTTGTATTTCTATGTTTTTTTGTTTTATGTTTTTTTTTAACAAATAATTGTTAAATATTTGCTAAATGTATGTATATAAAAAAATGCATGCATAACTATTTAATTGAATTTTATTATTTTATATAACTTCATTTTTAATTTATTTAACAAGAGATTATCGCGATATGTACTAATTCTATTGAATAATCAATAACTAGAGGGGAAATATAAAATATATATAAAAAACGTTACGAAACAATTATTCACACATCATTTGTATGTGAAGTTCTTGATTTCTTCATTTGCATATGGCTTTGTGAGCATGTATATGGTTCAAATAAATATAAACTAATTAACAAATGTATGCAATTAAAAATACTACCAAATAGATAGCAATGTGAGTGGTAGCATAAGAAATAGTGTATTCAACTTATGTGATTTTATAGAGTCGAAAATATGGTGTGGCAGTCTGTGTATATGTATGTAATTTTCTAAAATACTTTTCCATTATTTACACGTTCATTTTCTATTCAAAATATATTCAGATTTAGCGAAATCTTTATCAGAATCTTAATATAATGTCGGACTTTGGAATATACTTAAATAGGGAAACGATGGTTTTAAGTTCCAAAAAAAAGTCTGCTTCATATAATAATTGAATTTTTCAACTTATGGTTCTTCATTGTATTTTATTTGTAAACCAGGATAACTATTTTGAAATCACGTTAACTACGAACTTTCAAGATACTGTAGTTGAGACAAGTTTTTGTCTAACGAAGTTTAAATGGTTCACCAGCAAGGCTTAGGTTTTATTTGTAAATATATTTTGTGAAGACTAGATATGAATTTCTGGTATAATGATAAAGTTAGATTATGCGCAGAAAACATACGTCTTTAATATGTTCGTCTAATGGAACTGTTTAAAGTAAGAGGGTCGGTTCAAAAACGTCGAAAGGAGTGCATTGCTAAACGATGAACGTGGGACGTGGTTGTTCCTCTAGAAACATACATCAATTTCGAAAACTTGTTTTTAAGCTTACAAAGCAAACGGCTGATTCATACGATCGTTCTAAGTGGAAGAAAGTTTATAAAGTAAGTGATGTTTTAAATTCGAAGTATACTAAGATTGGATGTCCTCTTAAATAGAATCTTAAGTTTTATATGCTTTAAAAAATATTCCAAAATTTTAAATTCATATAAAGTCATATAAAGTCAGGAACAAGAATAGAAAATACATATCTATTGTCACAATAGCTTGTACTGATTTTTAATCATTGAAATATATCTCTGACAAAAATCATCATTTTTTGGGTGACAAGTAATCTTTTTATACAAAAAGAATGTGAATGGAAATTGTACGCGTATCCCGCTCCTTCCATTTCCTTTATTTCGCACTTTTCTTCTTCACTCTTAGTTTAGTTCTGCATAAACCGGTATTTGGAATTCTTTTTTATATACAGAAAACTATTCTGCCAAATATTGGGCACAAGTGACATTTTATTTCGGAATGTTGGGCTATCCTCTAAACGAACATTTAAAATGACCAGCTATTCAAAGTCCATTGTCATGGTCTTTTTTAGATAACAGCTCGGGGAAAAAATTTTGAAAAATTTTTTAAATAAACTTTTCTTTTATTTAAATTTATTTTTTTTTTGATTATTTAATGGCCATTATTACCTATAATATTTTGCAAAATGTCTGATAAAATTATTGTTTTCTCTCTGTGTAGAACCTTTATGCGAAAAACCACGCGTTTTTGCAGTTTTCTTTTGACGTGAAATTTACACTAATAAAAATACTCTGTAAAGGGAAACATTAGTCGGACAAGGCAATATATATTGAGTACATTAAAACTTCGCAGCCAAATCGTTTGCTAAGTTATTTACGATACACGATGTGACATTATTCTGATGAAAAACACTAGCCTTTCTATTGAGCAATTTAGACCCACAACCGAAGGTGAAGGGTATTTGTAACTACCAAAAAGAAACTTCGGAGACCCCACAAAGTATATATATTCTTGATCAGGATCAAACTTAGAATCTATTTAAGCCTGTCCGTCCGTCCGTCTGTCGGTCTATGTAATGTCTATGGCAAACATTCTCCTGGTCGCAAAAATGACGGTATCGTCTTAAAATTTGGCAGAAACATTGAAAGTTCTTGCACGCAGGTTGGTATTGAAAATGGGCCAAATCGGTCTGAGGACGCGCCCTCAATAAGACGTAGACTAAGACAACCTATGCTTTCGGAAGCAAAAAAAAAATTGGATTTTTGCGCATCACTCGTGAACTATAGAATTATAAAAATTTCCAAAATTGTTGCGCTAGCTATCCGGTATTTTCTGTGCAAAAATGGAAAGAATCGACCAGGCCCACTCAATATAATAGAATATTGAAATTTAATTCTTTTTGTCAAAATGTTTGTAACATTAAGAAAGATGCTTCTGGAACCACATAGAATGTATATATTCTTGATCAGTATGGAATTCGGAATTCACCTAGACGTATCCGTCAGTACATCGGTCCATCTTTCTGTGGTAAACATTCTGCTAACCGCAAAAATGGAGACATCAGCTTCAAATTTGGCAGAAACATTGGAAGTTCTTTCGTTGCCACACCCCCCTATGACAATTTAGTTTTTCACCGTATTCTAAGATAATATAACTTTCTTACTTGTTTTGAGTAGCTTCGTGAAATCTGATTAATTGGCGACAGTAAGGATTAGAACCGCTCGTTAAAACAGGTCATAGAACCTCATAATCCCCTATAAGTGTTACACCTATTTTTCTTCATGATCTTTGTCAAATTGCATCCTCACATTTTATCTATAATTAACCGTCAGTAACGATTTGCTTTAAGAATGGTCCATTTCATTATGTCTCAGTTGGTGATAGGAATTCGGTGAACGATGGTTTTGCATGCAATACCAAAACGTTGCGGCTGTTTACTTAATCGAATGGTTAAAACGCTTAGATGCTGATCTTCTTCAATTTTTTGTAGAATTTCATAGACTTTTTTCCCGATTGGTCGACCAGAGCAAACTGTATCTTCCACATACACGATCCCAAAACGAAAACGACGTTCTGCATTTGGTAAAACATCTTAATCGCAAACACTAGAAATTTGTTTCCAAGTTTGACCAGCATTTATGTACTCTATTATATTATATTGCAGAATATAACATATTTTCTCATGTAATTTTTGACGCGATGGACGAAACACAAAACCGTCTTCATTTGCCATCTTCCAAGCGTGCGTCAGTACGACTCAACCAAATTAATAACGTCAAACACCATCTACTCCGAATTTGTCCACGAAGGACTTTTCCTTCTTGACTGCTTAATAGCAGCTAATGATTCATCCAAATATTTTTCTTCCTCTTAATGCTTAGTAAGGCAATTTGCCTAAACTCGTCTTTAATACCGCTACGATAGAAAGCTTAAGTCTGACATACTGCACGAAAAACTTATTTTGCTGTAAATTGAATCCTAAAATCGAATCTTTTAATCTTGATAAAATAATTTCGTTTCTTTTAGAGTTTCCTGCAATTCAATCAATTTCAGAAGAAGCGAATTTGTAAACAGTAGACTTTCTGTCAACTTATTGCTACAAATAGTCTGTGGGCAGGTGTGTGAAAGAGAATTAGTCTGTGTTAAATCTATGAATGTGACATCGTAACAACATAGCTTTCAATATTTGTTTTCGATGATGTCTGCAATAGTTTGTCTGGATTTAGTCTAAAATTATAATTTGAATTTAAAATGAATCGTTAATCTCTTCGTCTCGTCTTTAATTAAGTCTTAATATTCAATGCAACTTTTACGCAAAGCTTTAAGGAAAAAATCGATACGAAGATTTGAATTATTAATTGTCGATATCTCAATATTAATTCGAATTTACTCGTTTCTATTTAATAAAAAGAAAATCAAAAGTCTTATAATTGTGACTTCTTTCTTTGTCCCTAAAATGTAAAGGCCTGTATATATTTTCTTGTATGTTGGATTATGTGTATTTGATGTGAAAAGAGAATTTGCGTATATGGCTGTCAACTAGCAATTAACAGAACGTGTAGTTATTGCTTTTGTGTTTTGCTTTTTACGTTTTGTAAAAGTGTGACTAGAATTAATTTGTTTTTATACATTTTTCTTTTTAATTCTTTAATTAATATTATAAAACAAACAACAGACCGTGTATATAATAAAGTAATTAGATCTATGCGTATTACATATAGTTAGTTATTATATTAAATTAGTAAACCTAATATTTATAAAAGTTTTGAGAAATTTTTTTTATGTGTTTTTCTCTTTAATTCATAATTGTCTAATTCAATTAATTTCCGTTTTTTTAATTCAAAATGCACTTAATTTTATTAAAATTATTTTAAAATTAGTTTTAAACGTAAAAAAGGCAGTCACAAATATCATTGGAATCGCTGTTTTCTCTTATTTTTCTTATTTTTCTTTTACTTAAATAAAAGTTGAGCAATAACAATACATAGATGTTGATATCCGGCTTGAACCGAATTTTTGGATACCCACTATTTATTACATTTTAATTTGAAAAGATTTTATATGTTGTGATTAGTCGCTATAGAAAGTTGAAAATTTATTGAAAAAATTGTATTAAGTCAGAATTTACACTATGTTTAGCGAAATTTTCATTACAGTTATTTTTAATTTTACTCGTACGTCAGTTGTTATTATAATCTAAACGAAAATTTTTTGTAAGGAACACTCTTAACGCTGGCGCCGATATTGCTCCGTTTGCGGCCACTAATATGTTCTCGATGCATTTTGAAAATACTCCTAAGTCTAGATATTCGAAACAAAAGAAATGAATGAGAATAGACGTTCCATGTAATACTTTTAAATTCTTCAAAATGCTAAATGAACAATTTTAATTTAATCGAATTCTAATATTTGCTGACAAAAATCGGAAGAAAAATTCTATTTTAGAGTATCATGTTAACCTGGAAGGGGTAAGATATTGCTCACTTCTACCCATATAGATGCTCATGTAAAAAATTAGACCAACAAGTGTGTTACTAAATTCTTAACTTTGGATTGCGGTACGCGAGCTGACTGATAGTACTTAATGTTTCAAAATCCAAGTAACAAGAAATGTTTGCGAAAATAGAGATTTCTTCACTATTCCTATTCCGTATGTAATTCTACCCATGCTTGCTGATCATTCATATTTGTGAGATATGGAATCGACGTAAAAATCTGAACTTATTATGTGTTTTATTTTAATAAATATGTGTTATTCGAACGGACTATATACACGAATCAATTATTTTTTTCTTTTGGTGTCTCTCTTGAATCCTATCTCTTTTTGTTCTTCTTTTTCTTTATTTTCTCGACTAAGGTCTAGAGAATTTTTTCCGTATATCAGTTCAGCTCTATTTCGTAGATTCCTGTGTTCCATTTTAGTTCGTTTCGCTTTGAACAATAAACATAGTACAAAAGCACTAAATCTTAAAAAGCGTTACAATCTAAAGGAGTACGTTTGGTTGTAACGACATAATTTAACTCCAATTAATCTTGTTTGTATTTACTTTATGACGTACTCGATGTATTACGCACATAATCCGGTCGTACACATATTAAAAATACCAAACGACGTCTTTAACATTGAGTACAAAGTAAACAAACTATATAGAAGCTCATTCGTCAGCATATTAGATTCGATCAGAATGTTTCGATCTACATTACATACGAATCGAAGTCATGAAATTGAAGACTGCATGTGCACTCCCAAAAATGAAAATTTCTATTCCCTTTGTAACAAACAGTCAGAAAACATACCAAGAACCTATAAGTTTCACTAGAGAGAGATTATGAATCGAATGAAGTTAGTTTTCCTGACGCATTTCTCTTCTTTAATAATGGATTAATACAATAAGAAGTGAAAAATATGATATATATGTATGATAGGGAGGTACGATGCGGCTGTAGCGGGTAAGTTTTATGCCTTATTGATAAGTGTTATGATCGAGTGCTCACGAGAGCAGCGACCACACGTCAGTCATAGTCGCGCAGAGGGTAGGACGGGATCCGAACTCTTCATGACCATATTCCTGGGAAGACAATAGAAATATATTTCTTAAGTTTAATACCTTTGAACCAAAAGTGCTGAAGTAGCGACAACAAAGAACGGTATTCAAATCGGTGCACGGTCACTTTTGTATTACGCTAGGTAGCGAAGAAGACGAAGAAAACGAAGAGGAGGGAAGCAAGCTAAGTCTGGTCACACCGAGACTATGAGCAAATTTAAGAAAGTTTTTCTCTCATCTATTCATGAATTTGTATGACTTACGTCGCGTAATAATTATCATTAAGAGTCTGTGTATAATTTAAAACCTAAAAGGTTAAATTGTTGCTAATTACTGTGAGATTCTTTTCTTCTGAGCTTTAAACCACACTCTGAAAATTGAAACATTTTGACTATGTTTCTTTTTTAACTAAATTAGTTTCGGAAAAAGATAATTTTGTTTAGAAGATTAACAAATAATAATACTTCTTTCAAAAAAGTTTCTATCAATTCCGATTGGTAAGAATTGAAATAAAATTAAAAACATGCATTCGTAAAATCTCAGCGAAGCAAATAATCAGAAAAATCAAAGATTATAATTAAAATTCAAAGTTAAGCGAAGACATTTTCAAAACTCGATGTAATCACTGAGGTGGGTATCCGAAATCTCAGGACGAAGATAATTGTCATATTTCTTCATTTATTATTATTCTTGTTGCTTTTTTAAAATTAATTAATTTATCTAAACTAAGACCAACGTATATTAGCATGCACTTGAAATGTAGTTATGAGTATTTATTAAATATAAGTAAATTAAAATCAAAAAGCACCATATGTATGCTCTGGGCTAAGCAATGACGGGCCGTTACGGAGAGTCGAAGAAATTGAATTTGCAAAAAAAAAAAATTCCGAAAAATATCGTCATAATTATACAAAAACAATGTTTTGAACGTTTTTGGGTTAATTAATAACTTAGCTGGTTGGCGTGAAGAAGCAACAGTAGTAGTAACAATCAAAAAAAAGAATATATGTTTGATTAATTTTTAATTGACTTTTTGCTTCAATTTAATACATTTGTTATGTGTGTAATTCGTGATAAGCAAAAATTTTAGCAAATGTACTCACTATTTCTTTAAAAAGGTTTCCATTTGTATTACTTGTTTATTTTACTTATTTATTTTTCTTTTTTATATTTTTCTTTTTAAAGAATAAACAATTATTGAAGGTTGAAGAGATGAGAGCTCCAACTGAAAGTACATTTATGATGTACATCGAAAAACTAATTTATTAATATTTAACAAATTATTTCTCAACTGTCGTTTTTATTTTGTTCGTTTCAATATTTTTTGATATTTTCATACCCACCACCAAATGTACTTTTCAGAACTCCTTTCAAATACCTTCCGGCTATGTATGTGTATTACTCGGTTCGTTACTGTAATTCTAACATTGTAAAACTTAAGACTTGGCACTTATGCTTTTCTTTACGAGCTACATATAATATTCTGTAGAATACAAAAGCGTACAAATATTTTTAAATTAAAGAAAAATTAACAAAAAGATAAAGGCAAAGTAAAATTTCCTCATTAATGTGCTAAATAAATTAAATAGAAGTCATGTTTGTTATGAATTTACAAGTTAATAGAAAAAAGTCTATACGCCCACATATAACTGAAAATGTTTTACGATCATTAGGGTGGTGGGTACCAAAAATTCATTTCAATGTAAATTAATATAATGTTTCTGATTTTTTTTTCACTCTTTCTCTCCACTTCGTCTCCAATCTCATCTTCTGTTTGTCCAATTTTTCTTTAATTAAAATTCTAATAATAAATTACTTTTAATACTTGATTTATGTTGTTCGGTTTGCTGTTTGATATTAAATTACATTATTATTTATAAATGTATATGTAATTGCGATAAAATGTTTTAATTTTCATTAGTCATTAGAATTAATGGTCTTTCGCTACCAGTTGATTAGAACTAACTGCTTAACATAAACATTCAGTCACAGGCCATATGGCAACATTACTAAACTTAATTTCGATGCCTGCTCACCAATCTACATCGGCTGATAATTGCCGCTCCTCGCGGCGAGGACAACGGCCATGTCTTTTAATATATGCACCATATTCACAAGTCGGCAATTTACAACGTCCCTCAAGGATGCATCTGAAAAATTGATGAAATTAAAAAATTATTAAAGCTACTTTCACGATCAGATCCAAAAAGATTTGAGTTATTATTGTTTTTTTTTTTTGTTTTTTTAATATCAATTAATTTTTCTATGCACTTACTTCCGATCATTCATTGAAAAATGTTCCATGCCCCTTTTTAGCCAATCACAGCCCGTGTTACCCGATGAACAATCGCAACGGCAATAACCATCTTCTTGCAATATTTTTTCGAATAAGTTGGGACAATTACAATTTAGAACGGTAGCCCGACGCATATATGGAAACTGATTATTTGATATAGTTTCTAAGCCACTGCCATATAGCTGATGATAATCTGTAGCGTATTCGGGAGCACGTTGCTTAGACTTTTCTACACAGTGACATTCGGTATGATTGACAAAGGTTAAACGTTCAATACTGCCCTGTGTTTCATTAAGGCTTATGACCTAAAAATATGAAGCACAGAATAAATACTTTGTGTCACAAATAAACCAGCGCTTTCGAATGTTGTTATTATATAGAAAGATTAATGCATTTAATTGATATTTAAAAGATGACCTTTAACATGCTTGTAAAGTAAACAGTACGCAAAGAAATTCCTTTCTCCATTCCAAGTTCTTTGAAATTCATCAATAAAATATTATAAGAAAAAAAAAAAGAAAAAAGAAAGTTGCATTCGTATTGAAAATGCAAAATATTTTCTTAAATGGTTTTAGGAATATTTCAATCTCTTACAGTCCATAAGTCTAAATTTTGACTACAATCTATTATGAACTATAAGGTAGAGGTATACCTGCTATACCCTACACTAAATGTAGAGCAGAATACATTAAGTTACAGTGGGGATGTAAGTAGCACCCAGAAGAACATCAAACAGCCATATCGTTTATGATACCGATCGATTTATTAAATCAAATTCTCTAAAATTTGTTCTATTTAAAACCTCTTTCTGTATTTTCAGATCAAGAAACAAATCTATTAATTAATGAAATTTTTCCTGTACTAAGGATGGAGGAGCGTATACATGGCAATAAAGGTCAATTTGTAATTCTTCATGACGAATAGAAATTCTAAATCTGGAGTACAGTACAAGTTTTAACTCCTCTCTCATCCAAAAGTTTGCCCTGACATGGAAACGAGATACAATTTTTGGAGTTATATTACGAAAGTGAGTATATATATTCTAATATGAAACGAAGTGAGGTAGAATATTTAAAAGGTGTGAAGTTAAATTCGAATTTAAGCAAGCAATTAGCCTCAATTTTTCTAGTTTGGCCGCACTAGAGTCTCTAACTTAACTATATTTCCATAGTCGGATTATCCTGTGATACCAAATTTCAAAAAATTGTTAAAAATAGTTCTGGAAAGCCAAATTTGAATTTACCTAGCTTGTTTCAGAACTATTTTCATACACATTCACGTGATGCATGTGAATATCGTTGGAATTTTCTAGTTTCATCGCACTAGAGCCTCTAATTTGGCTAATTTTGTTTAGTCGACTACCGTCAATATATCAATTTTCAAGGATTTATTGAAAGAAATTCACTAAAGAAGCGGGCTATTTCATGCAGATTCACAAGGCGTTTACAAAAGTTTACTAGGTATCTTAATTTGGACGGAGTAGGCTTCCAAATCCACCAATAGCTTGACGCTAATTACTTTACAGATCTATTTTAATCCGTTTACAGAGCTCTGTTAATGTTGTTGGTAAATGTCTTTGTTAGTTAAATTCGAATTTAATTTCAGATCCTCCTCCTTGCCCGGCTATAATGGTTTTACTTGTGTTTCCTTTGCAATTTTGTAGTTTTAAGTGTAATACTCCATAATCATATCCTTATATCATTCTTGTATATTTAAGAAATAATTTAATTAGCTGAAAATAACATCACGAAAAGTTTACAAAGTATGTTAATATGATCTCTTAATAAAAAGCTATGAGCATAAATATTTTTTATATAGATATTGTAGCATGAATAAGAAGTCACTTCTGCCACTTAAGGTTGTGATTCCTATTAGTTTCGTACGCAAGGTAGTAACCGTTACCAAATGATACTAACATTCCAGTTTTGGACAAATTCTCTCACTTCACTTCAACAGAAACAACAACTTCAATGAACGTAATCATAAGCGTATGTACGTATGTATCTCTATACGTGTCGTATCGCTACGATTGCATTTTGTATGGTTGACCAAAAAGTCAAACTCAGCGCTAACTGTATAAAGGCTGGACGATCGATTAACAAACATGCGTTTCGTATTCAACCACCCGATATTGACAACAATTGAGCTCTAGTTAGCTCTTGTAATTAAGATTTACAAAATGGAGCTCTAGTTAGCTCTTGCACTTTTATTAAAATATAATAAACGGTGTTGGTGATATTTCAGTATCATATGTATGTATTCCACATACATATTGTGCGTCAAGAAAAGCACATCGTAAAGTAGAACTTTCATGTGCAAGCATCAAAAAGCAATAAAATATTTATTCATATAACAGAAATTTTCAAGAATTACATGTACAAAGAAATTCTGTCTGGTGCAGGAAATAATTAATATGAATAGAAAACTTTTAAAGGAATTCAAATGCACGTTTTTGTTATTATATTACTTTTCTTTTATAATCGTGTTGATGTAATTATTACAACACATGTATGCGCACACCTGTCGCATGTGTAAATTTTTCCATCATCTAACCACCACCGTGTGGTACTAAGGCACATAGACGTATTTCTAGAAAGCTCTAACGCTTAAGAAAATGAAAAGTAAATTATATTTCGATTAACCGAGTAATTGTTTTTATATCCTTCGGAATATTCATATTCATTTTCTGTCTTCTTATCTCTTAGAAAAAGCATTATGTTTTTAGAGTATAGATGTAATTGACTTGTCCATATGTCTGTGTGTTAAAAGATCGATTACCATCTCAAAATTTCCTTCTTTACTAGATTTTAATTTTTGTTCTTTCACTGTCTTTAAGATACATTTGAAAATTTCTCAAAATTGTTCATATACAATATTTGCAGCCAATTAGCAAAATTTTTAAAAATGTTTATCTATCCATTCTGTACAGATCTTTGTGTAATAATCTCTTCTTTACAGCGACGTTTAAAAGAATTATTGTTATATACTTTTATGTACAACGCGAACATTTGAAAAATTTAATGCTCTTACTATAATGAGTATAGCGAAGGACAAGAACAGAGTGTTAAAATGAACGTGTAAAAAAATTCTATACGGCTGCAACCGAATCTCTTATACCTCCCACTAAATCTAAAAAAAAGCAAAAACAAAAATGTTAATTGGCCTTATTGGAAAGGATTTTTTATATTATTGCAAACTCAAATAAATTAAAAGAACATTGCTGCTTTATATATTAGTTTGGGGAAAAGGTAATCTATTATTTTCCAATTCGAAATGTTAAATAGAGTCCTGAAGTTCTTATAAGATTGGATGTATGACCTTTTCCCCAAACTAATATTTTGTAATACCCGGTGGACAGGGTTTTCTTTTTCGATTTTAGATTAGAATACGCGTTTAAATTTTTATTGCATATTTCTTGTAGTTCATAAATAATGAGTAAAAAAAAAAGAAACCGTCCCATGACCGATACCAAATTGCATGAAAACGCCTTTGAAGAACTTTCTGGCAAATTTGAAGCTGACAACTTCATTTTTGCGATCAGGAGAGATTTTATATAGACTTTGTGAGACGTCTGAAGCCTTTCTTCTAGATGTTGCAAACATTTTAACAAGATAAATATATATCCATACTTCGGTGGTAAGTACAAAAAGATACAGAACTAGGCTAAGTCATCGGTCAATATCACTGCACACAAGCAGTAAACCTTGAAATGTATTTTACTAAAAGGAGCAAAGAATTCAAAATTCAAGAAACTATAATTTGTTAAGCAGATTAACAAGATAGGTTTGATTTAAAAACAAGGGGTGTGTTCAGCTACACATTTACTGTTGAAGATGTTTTGTGTGCATGCATGCATGCATGCATGGCTACTATCAACTATTATGGACTTGCGCCTTTGTTTGTATGGTCTAAATTGTTTATTTGTTGTACATAGCATTTTAAGTGTATTTGGCATACCATTTAGTTGTTTTTATAGCTCCTCTCTACAGCGTAGGACAGCATATTTTAAACAACATTGTGTGCAAAGGAATTCAAAAAACAATACATTGGCAAAGTTTAATGCTTTGATAAAAATGAAGCAGGTCTGTTATTTAAATACTTATTTGTGTGTTTTTTTCTTTTTTTTTTTTTTGGTTATATCTTCAAAATACGTTTTCTCCCTGATGTACAGCATATCTTTCTGTGTTTAAAAAATAAGGAGAATTTTTATTTTATACATACATACGAGCGCTTTGATTATTAATCTCTGAAAGAAGTTTGATGGGATTTTTTGTTTTTGTAAATTAGAAGATCTTTTATATAATAGTTGCTGAAAATTCTTGTCGGTGAATTTTCAGGGCAAAGACTTGTAATGGTGAAAGAATTTCTATTAAATTCTCTTGAAATTTTTCGTACAGACGCATTAAAAACACTAAGAATATTTTATAATACAGACAATGAAAGGTTTACAAATGGTACAAAGACTTTAAAGATAAAGAAGCAGTTGAAGACGAAAAACTCAAATGAAAATATCAACAGAAACGTGGATCTTAAAAAAATTAAATTTATAAATTTATATTAAAAACCTTATAAATATATAATATCAGTTAAAACAAAGCGATCGTTTCAATTGCCTCGTTTAGCAAAACATCATGAACTTATCTGATTATTCTTCCAAAATTTTCGTATTCACCTGCTAAGGGTCTGAGTGAATTCTTTCTTTTTGCCTTGTTAAAGAAATCACATCGCCTCCATCGTTTTGAGTCGATAGGAGTTGTTAAGAGAGTTTGTTGGCCATTTTGTATTTGAAAGTTACATCAAAGCAGACGCTTAAACTTTTCTTAGATATTCTTTAGAACTGTATTAATTTGACGGAAGAAGTTAACATTTTTATATTCAAAGCACGCACGTTTTTATAGTAAATTTTTCCCTTAATTTTTTGAACGCAATGTTTTACACCAACACACATTTAAAAGAAGCATCCGATTTACGGTTAAAGTAATTGTTCGTTCGACACTCACATGAATGAGAACAAGGTATTTTTTATCATTTTGCTCATACTTTAACGTTCATAGAATACAATGTTTGCTCTCTATCAGTAGGTTTATTACTAAGGCTGTTTCTTGTTTCTTTGCCTAGAGCGTCAAAAACATTTAGCGCTTGAGACAGGTTGCATTTTACGAGGCAAGACATACAGGTAAGTAGTAGGCTTTGTCTATTGAAATGCCGGAACGGTGGCGCTAGCGGAGGTAATGTTAATGGCACTTTCATTTAATAGCTCTTCAAAAACCAGCTATTAGAGGGAAGTAAAGAATCGTAGCCATGTTTATCATAGTACTTATCGTCGTCATGTGTGATTATATGCACGTTTGCATGTATCCAGATGCATTTATTACGTACGCTTAAACAAACATAGTAAAATAAGAACAGGCATACAAAATATATGAACTAATTTCTAAGTTTATAATAGAAACTACAAAGCATCTTACTGTCAGTACGAAGTACGAACAACTGCGAATACATTTACATATTACAAGTTTTATTGACACTTCAAAGTTCGATGAACTTTTAACTTTCATTTAGGAGCAATGGCAAGGTGAGAAGAGGAAAGATAATAATCAGTCATAAGGTTTAATAACCTCCCGCTATGTTATAACAATTGAACATTTCTTACTGTGAAGCTAAAGCTACAGCTAAAAGCTAAAGCTATCTCGTTTAAAACTCGCGAATTTGTCCAAACGAGAACTTTTTTCCTTTCAGATTGCCGGCACTATAACTGACATTTGTGTCAAATTTCATATTAATATCTTCAGTAGCAAACACAGCATGTAAATCAGTGCATTTTTAATTTGTGTTTATCTTCCCAAATAGTAGTTACTGCTATGTTGCTAGAGCGATTTTTTAGTTTTCGACATTAATGGCCAGTCAGATGGAGCTAAAACATCTGAATAGGACATCGTTCGACCCATAGAATGTAGAAGGCACCACACCGTTTTATTACTTTTCAATTACAGTTTCTTGTTTTAAGGTAAACAATACTATATACGGAATTAAATTATTGTTTCAAAGCCCTATTCTTTCTACATCTTCTTTACTAGTCGATTTTGTCAACGGTTACAAAGTATAGAAATTCGCACTTCTGGCCCTCCATATCTGTATATGATAAGATTGTGCAAAAGGTGGGCTTTAAAATGCAAGCTCAGAGTAAAAGATGCAAATTCTTTCCTGCTTTACACGTAGCACTAGTTCTTTGAAGAGTTTATTATAATATGGAATCGTAGTACAAGTTCCTTTGTTTAACTGACTTTAATTTCCAATTTATTTCCAATTGAAAGTGGGGGGATTTTTCGGTTCGGCTCAAAATGATACAGATTTTTAGATCGGCTTTTTCATTCAAGAGGAGTCACACAGTGCAGTTACGGAAGGATGTGAGTTGATTTTCTGGTGAAACATACCGAGTAACTAATGCAGGGCGAAAAGCTGTTCCCAGCTTCACGCAAACAGTGCATAACGTCAAAGTAATGTTCTTTGTTAATAATTAGACAGTACGAAAGGAATTCATAATATATTGGGTCGCAATACTCGAAGGTAAATTTAATAGACCAAAATAAGCCAGTGTGCAAAACTTGATTAAAATATCTCAAAAACTGAGATTTGCAGGTTGAAAGCAAAAACGCATGAATATGCATTCGATAGACAGAAGGACAGACAAACTTAAATCGATTCAGAAATGAATCGAATGAAATGACAAAGCATTATTTATTTACTTTTATAAACAACGTACACTAAATTACAATTAAAGTTTATTCAATGGCAGGCTGACTGTGATGAACTTTAAAGTTACCAAGAAATGTTCATATAATTGAAAATTGTTACTTAGATGTTATTACTATGCATTGCTTTACAGAAATAAGAATACATTTTCTCTCAACTTCTAAAAAATATACAAAACCTTTCTAATTTGTGATACATGATAGATTTTTGATAAAACAAACGCTGCTTTAAACACAGACCGTTTAAAGTAAGACTTTTCTTAGATGTTTTTTAAACTCTTATATGTTTAATTTAGTTTGATAAAATTACGATTTCGTATGAAATTTTTCCTAAATGTTTTTCCTTCAGTAGACGACTGGTCAAAAATTTCTATTTGTTGACTTAAGAAAAAAAAAATCAAGTTTAATGCCAATATTATTTAACCAATAGACATAAAGCCACAAATAAAAGTAGCATGTTTTGCAAACATCTACACTTCAGGTATCATGTAACCGTAAAGACAACAGAGCCTTTCCGTGGCATTCGTTAGGTGATTGTATATCAACCATTCAGACAGTAAGATGGACAATTAAAGTTACTTGTTTGGCAAATGCAAATCCTTGGAGATTGCGTGGGAACACACAGCAGTTTGAACTACACAATAAACATGTGAAAACAGATTTTTGTTTAAGCCTCAGTCTCAACACTGCATACTACGAGTCACGGTATAAAAATTGAAAACGTTTCAAGCAGCTTTAGTGGTCGTTTGTGGGTCGAAAAATGAAAAGTAAATTAAAAATGCAAAATGCTTTAATGAAGTGGTTGATGCTCTGTTTATTAAACTTGCATCACATGACTGCAGGTGTACTAAGGCATTATTTCATATGACAACGAGACCTTTTCCATAATTACAATATGCTTAATAAGAAAAGGAGACGCTAAATTGTGTTTGTCGTTTGACATAATGCCGAACATGAAATTCAATAATGCAATCACATCTGTACAAATCTGTAGTTTCTAACACAGGTGTTAGAAAAACTTAATTAGAATAACATAGAAAAAAGATGTTAAGGAAAATAAAAAGGTGTTCAAAAATATATTGTGAACGTATATTTGCATAATCTTTCATTTAATCTTCACTTATGCAGAGCGAAAACAACTCTTGAGAATAACTCAAATCTCTCTTAATCTCTCCCTTCATTTAACTCTCTCTTCATTTAAACTTAATAATTGTTAAGCAACTTATCATTATTCGACGTTGCACGTACACAGAGACACAGCTGTAATTTTATTAGTAATATCCTAAAGTAACCAAAGCTAGTGCATAGCTATTGGATTTACATATGCACAATAGCAAGTAATTCTTACATAAGACTTTTGGCATAAATAAATGTGTTCTCTGGCACGTATCAATAGGTAAAAAAGGGAACCCACACTAAAATATGACGAAATTAGTTTTTTCCCAATGTGTCGTTATCTAGGTATGTAAAAGCATACACTACACTTAGAAATTTGCAACCCTTGTTGTACATAATGCAAAGAAGATCTTGCTGTCCCAGACTTCTCATTATACAACTTGCATCTATGTACTACCGCAGGCAAAGAAAAAAACTTTAAAAATATCCTATTTGACGTAATCGATTTACATACAATGTTGTTGATATTGAGAACTTTTCGATTTTTAAGTTCATACGTTTCGAAATGTTTCTAAGCTTTTATGCTTTTTTTTATATCAATATCATTACCTCACATGGCATGGGACTCTTACGGGAGACCTTCGGGAAACTTTCGACCGTTTGTTATCTTTCCTTCCAATTCTAAGAAATTTTTACATTAATATACAAAAATTCAAAAGTTTCTAAAATAACTTTACAAAAGTATAAAAATTTATAAACAATGTTTTATAAAAATTTCATAAAAATTTAAAAATAACTATATCGTCTTGAGTGTTTTGAATGCTAAGGGCACGAACGCGCAGGCCTTCTGAAGATGCGTGTATTTGCTACTGAACCTTGCTAAGCTGTGTCACTAAATAATATTTAGTGGATTTAAGTGATGCCACTTGTTGTTGCTATAAGTTTTACATACGAGAATATTTGATTAAATAAAATATCTTTACCATCACAAAAGGTGGTTGTTAATCAAATATTTTTCTGTATTTTTTAAACATGATTTTCACTCCAAATCAAAGCATTACCTTGCAATATTGCCACCAATGATTCACTTTAATCGCTGATAAAATAGCCATGTGCCTAAGTAAACTGATATATCAAATTACAGCAAACAGTTGGCAAATTTGCTGTTTGCGCTTTCAAAGTTATTTATTCTTTTGCAAAATATTTGAATCGGCCTTTCTTGCCTGGATTTAATCCAAATAGTGATATAAACTGCTTCAAAGAGCTTAAACATAGAGAGAGTTTGCGTGTTCATCAGGGGCTTGATTCGGAGCAGTTACGTATCAATCATTCCAGAACATTTATGCAATGTGTCGAGAGAAGCGATCAAGGGTTAAAGAGTTTAAAGTCATGTAAAAATTCTTTATACCGGACAATGTATGCACCATTTACATGGCGACTCTGAAGTACGTAGGAGCTTCCAAATATTTCCTAGCGTTTTTTGGCCGCGCATAGCGTACAACTCAACTATTTTACAGAGGGACTCGATTGTCTTCAATACTGTCGATCTTTTCGAATATAGGTGATGTGGCCTGTGTTAAGGTTATGAATAGGTTTGTCTGCAGTTTCTCCGTAGGTAATCTGCAGAGATAAGGGAAATCCATCCACAACAATCAAAACGTTTAATGGTTCTCACTATTTCATCTAGTAGTAAGCATTAGGTGTGAAGTTAAATTTAAATTTAACTAGCAAAGTCACAAATCAAAACCTGTAGCGAAGACCTATTAAGCAATTAAGATAATCCCGTTAACCAAAGTCTTGGAAGGATTTGCGACAAAATATAGTTACAATAGAACTAACTTGGAATTTTTTGGAACGCATGTGACAAAACAAAGTGTAGCTTATTCTTAATTAGGTAAAATTTCATATGAAAAAGTTTTTCCGCTATGTCAAATATGACATTAAAGAAACAAAATTTTACTTGGCTACTTTTGTCAAACCAAATACTGATCCATAACCTTTTCAACGCTGGGTAGCACTTATTAAATTTTGCTCCCAAAAATTTTTTATTGGATTTTAAAAATTACTCTAGGAAGGCACTGTTGCCGAAACAATTTAGACTTTTAGACATCTGTTATTTATTTTGAAACTATTCTCCCAATTGATCGAAGGTATTTAATGCATTTGAAAATCTTTGTTTCTAAAGTTTTTCATTAACTTTAATGCTTTGATATTTGTGGTTAATTTGATTTGCAAATTTAATCTGCTAACCTTTGTGCAAAGTTTACTGTTTATTCTTCAAACAAACAACAAACGAACGGAATGAAAGAAGGTACAAGGCTACAAGTTTTCATGTGCTTTATATTTATGCTCTTTCTGCATTGTCTATTTGTAATTCCAAATTTGCCCTCTCCTCTTTTGGGGGCACAGCTGTTATCTTACTTTTTAATGCAACATAAAGTAGCAAAGTCTTTCTCATTTAGCAGATGAATTTTCTTAAATACTTTAAAGAAATTTTGAAAGTTGCTATTACGTTCTCCGTTCAATTTTGCTTTATAACTTCATATTTAATGCAATAAAAAAAATAGACTTTTTTTGATTAAGAACTTTTGTTTTTGCAATTTGTAGTCTGTTTTCGCGAAATTAAACATTATTTTTTTACAACTTCCGTAACAAATTTCATTTATTTCACTTCCTTAATTAAATCAAAAAACTGATAACAAAACAAAAACTCAAATTGTTTTAGAAAAGACTGACTGAAACTCTAAATTGAAATCTAGTCGTTATTTAAAGCCATCAAATTGAAAGAACTATTGACCTCCTTGTTCTTTGTAAAGTTCAGCCAAGGACAGACCAGCCAATCAACAAAACAAAGCAAATAGCTTTTGTTCACCCGCACCCGTTAAAAGAGAACAATTTGCTGCCCACGCGATAAAATGAAAACAAAACTTGAATACTTACGAAAAAATATAAATCTACAGCTTTGGTACGTTTTGGTGCACAAGTCTGACGTTCACTAGGACAGCAACCAGTATCGTCAGCGCAACGATGCAATACCGTGCAGTGAGGCGTATAGATTTTCCAAGGATCTCGACGTATACGTTCGACACGCGGCTGCGGCAACCGGCATATAGCTTCACCGACAATGCGACGATGATGAGCACTAGCCAAAGCTGGAATAAAAGAAAAACGAACATTAAAAGCAAAAAATAAAAAATTAAATTTCTGGAGGAAGGAAGAGCCTTTAGGAAAATCTATTTTATGTACTAGACAGTAAACCATTGCATACAACACATATTCAGACGTTGCGTTTGTTTTATTGCATACGTACTAGATTCTAGTATCAGATTAAAAATTAAATAATTTAGTAATCCGGTAAATGTTAGTTAGTGCAAAATAAAAAAATTCAAAAATTCTTTTTTCTTTGCTACGATCGCTGAGTTGAAATTTTATTATTCCGGCTTCGCTCCTGGACTTTCTTAATAATTTGTTTAAAGTTTTAAAAATTTATTGTACAAAAAAAATGAATTAAACTGCAGATTACCATTTAAAAAGAATGAAAACGAATCTTCTTTACCTTGCTGATGGTAGTAATTCAAAGTGTATTTATACCCACCACGGAAGAATGTATACTAGTGTTGTCAATTTATTTGTAACATCAGCTTGGCAGACACCGTAAGGTACACACAAATCTTGTTCCTGAGGTTTTTATTTTTTACTTATAAACTGCAACCCACACGCAATACATGTATACATTTATTCCATAAAAATGACAAAAATCAGCCACGCCCGTCTAATATTCTGAGTAACACAATTTATTTTTTTCGAAAGATCTTTTTTTTTGATATATGAATGGTTGGTGTTCGAAGACCCGGTCACAGGCGAATATAATTTTCTTGCATATGTTGTTAAAAAGTTCCATAAATATTACAATAGTAGTATTGTACCTAACTTTGATAGATAGCTTACATTTTAAACGAATTTCTTAAAGATAAGTACGACTTTATTCACTTCGGACAATTAGCTCAACTTATAAAACGAAGGTTTTTAATCGAAATAACGAGATCGTGATCTAAAAAATTTAAAAATTGTGACTTTCCTAGTGATTAAATGCGCGGTTAAATTTTCGAGATCGCAATTTTGAACATAATCCACAATAGACAATAAAGCGGATAAGATTCAGCCAATTTGGAGCTCTTTAGTTGGCAAAATTCATTGTAATCTTGGAAGTATGAGTGATATACTACACAAGTGTAAACGCGAAAACATTGAGTCAAAAATGATTTCATTTCTTTCCATTTCAATTCTTAACTGCTTTTATTATAAATTTCAAAATGTTATAGATGCAAAGGCCAGTCAACAAGAAGTTTAATAATGAAAATAAAAAATCATTTTTGAAAAATTTTGATAAGTTATTTCTAACGCGCATAGACTACATTGACAGCTAAATCAATTCTGTGCGTTGGCCACATTAGTAAAAAATAAATTATACGTAGGTAAGAGCTTTTTCATTTAGACCGCGGTCCTATACGAAAGAGCATATTTTTGTGTTTTAGGTCGTCAGCATTACAACTGACATTTGTATCAAGAATCTTCCGTAGTTAAGGAGATACGCTTCCTCACTTGAATGTAATTTTTAATTTGACTTTATTCATTCTTTCTTCATTCATATCGAGCTAAAACCATATTCCCAGCACGGCTTTTTGAGTTTGGAGAATAACCAGATGGATACGGATGAACCGAAGTAAAATGAAAAGGTGGCTGTAAAAATCAACGGTTTCCTACCCATAATTCTATGCTGATAGCCTGATGCACACGAGGCAAAACAGTTAGGGCAGGTTGACAGGGCGTAACCTGATGGAAAATTTATTTTTGCTACTTTTTGATCAGAGCAATATATATTAGACTACATAGTAGGGATAAGTTTTCTTCCAACAATATGCTACAAATTTTTATCTGCATGTTTGTGTTTGTGCATATATGTATATTAAAGTGGCAAAAAAAATTATTTTTGCTTGGACTTACCTTTATGTTGACGCTGTTTAATGGCATGAGCACGTCGCGATTCTAGAACTGCGCTAGGTGAACCTAGTTCGTCTTGCTTGGCACGAGTTACTGAGCCGGGCACATAGTAACGTGAATAAATATTATCATAATCGTTCTGAAATTATATAAAAAATATTCTTTTTTTGAATCAGCAGATTTTATACTCTCGTGAACTTTCAGTAATCTTGCCATTTAACGTCACGATGTTCGTCTGATTTTCGTTTATAGTAATACGTTTCTAATATGTTTTATCTTTAAACTTTCGAAAACGGCAGATGTTACCGTTATACTTATTGTTTTTAAAATTTTTCTGATTTCTTATTATCTTAAAGATATTACCGGTTTTTCCTTTTTATCTCACTACTAAAAGAAAATACCGATTTGTGACGTTCAAACCTTTGCTTTGGATATTTCAGTTCAATGTTTCATATCTTATTATAAATCGGGGGATTTTTTGTAATTCAGCAAGAAAGTGATCGCCTATGCTTTTGCTTAACCTTACTATCAAGCAATGTTATTTCATTAAATTCATTTAATTTGAGTCATTTTACTTACAATTTAATAAAAACGCAGTTGCGTTTTAAAAATGAAAGACTTCGCAAGCTTGTGAAAAAATTGATCGTTTTTATGGCGAAGATACTTTATCAAAATGACACTAGCACAAAAATAGTTTGTTTGAACAGTTCGATGCGAAAAAATCGCCGCGTTCCAATCGACTTATTGTTAATCAAGTCAATGAAATACTTGAAGAAATTGGAGAAGATCGACGACGCATTTCATCTTATGACTTCGCTGCCGGCCTAAACACAGAGCAAAAACATTTGTGAATTATTTACGTAAATCTCGACACAAACGGAAAATCGATATATGTATACCACATAAACGAAAAAAGATAGTACTGTAAGATAGATGAAACTGTGCACAGACGGCAAGACTGTGTCAAGGATTTTACGCGGGTTCCTGCCATGAATGCTCAACCCTACGGTACCCGTTAGCGCACGGAATGGGACAGTGCTATCCACGCCCCCTAGCGAGTAAGACCCCTGGATTGGAATATCTTATAACTCTGAAGTTCCAGAATAAAGACATGTGTATGGTATCTCTTTCCTCCTGACAGGGCGAGGCCTATCTAACATCTCAAATATTTAATGCTCTCACGATCTTCGTGAGCAACCACAGCCACCACGAAACTCCTTGAAGGGCCGTTCCCAGCAGTCATGAAGGAGATCCATTATGCAGACTCTGCAAAAATAATCACTGAGGCCAGCAATTCTACGCAGTAGGAATCTCCTGGGCATCCTGACCCCTTCAAAAAGTCTAAATCCATACAATCTCGGACTGGTCGCTTATGTGCCAATAGAGTTATAAAAGCTCGGGGATTGGCGCCCCACCCTCCCAAGAGACAACTTCCCTCACATGCACAGACGGTAACAACGGCCAGATTGGTACCATGTAACATAATGCTTTATGTGCTATAGAATTGCAAAGGAATATTTCGTAAGCTGCTCTAACCTCGCCACACGATTGGTTCCATTCTCTACTGTTAACGCAGTTAAACGCACAAAAACGTCGAAATTTGATTAATAGAAACTATTGTTGGAAAATTATCTTTTGTAGTTTCGTTCAGACAAAGTGCGTATCGCTAGATCGTTAAAAGTGTACATTTTATTTACTATCTAAGTGGTTTTTAAAATTATTTAAAGGAACTTATTCAATTACAATTATTTTACTCGCAACGTACAACTAACTTTACTTAAGCAAAATTCTCCGTTTACAAAGTTTACGAACATCATCGTTGCTAGATTTCCTGACGTCGTTAAACCCTTTACTTGAGAGATTGGGCGGGAATTCTCATCAATCTTCGCTTTCATCGACAGCTGCAAATACGCCTTTTTATAATTATTTCAGGTAAAGCATAAGAATGAGTTCTATCATAGATTTTGGCAATTTTGCGGCAAGCGTAGTTTACTAGTTTTGATTTTCTTAAGAATGTATCTAAAATCGAAAAGTTTGGCTGGGAAACTTTGACGCACGCTGTATATATAGGAACGATCTTGTCCCGCCCGATTACCATTTGTTTTGGCTTCTGTCTTAATGATTGCAAAGCTGATTCAAAGGATGCATGTGAACATTGTAGTCTTCCATCCGCGAATCTAATCAATTCTATATTGATGGCATAATGGTTTTATCATAGGATTAGTGTAAATAGTTTCAAAATCGCGATAAGCTTTTTTATTGGATCCGCCAATATTATACAGGACAACGCTTTATCTAGGCGAATATAATTTCCTTCTTGCTTGATAAAGCAGTATTAAGGGTAAACAGTAGTCGAATGAAACACTTTTTGATACGTTTTTCTCTATTGGCTGAAAATAGTAACCATTAATTTTTTGTATAATTTTACAGATATTTCTGCAAATAACTAATTTCTTTAGAAATTATAGTAGCTTCCTAAGGCTTTCCCTTCGTAGATAGAACTTTAAACTTTTTGTTATATATTGTATTAGATGAGAGCTTATATAGAATATTTTATGGCTTTCGGAGCTAGGAGGAGGTAAGTGGACGCGTTGCAAAGAAAATGAGTTTTAGAAAGACATATATATATATATATATATATATATATATTCACAAAGTTTTTCAATTACAAGTGTTTTAAGCTTTCATAGGATTTAATTCAAAATGCAGGCAATATATTTATGAATAAGAAGTCATACGCTAAAGTGAGTATGTAAATGCGTTTGTGCATGTATTTTGGTTAAACTTTTTTTATTTCTTTTTCATAACTCAAGCTGTGTGTGTACTATTAAAATTATGCTTTTACCTCAGCTGCAAAACATATATTATTTAGTTATCTTTCTCTCTCTCTTGAAATTCTTTGTGCAGCAAACACCATCGCCCTCTATTCATTCATTGAATTCAATATGAATTATTGTTTAGTTTATAATTAAAATTTTCAGAACACATTTCGCGTATTTGAAAGTTCACCTAAATATACAAAATGTACAAAAACCACACAACGCCATACTACACGGTAATGAACAGAACAACACATGACACATGACATTGTAACATTGTGAATTATTACCGTTCCAAGGAAAACAAGGTTTCTCTTAAATACTTTAGTTCAGATGGTGACGTGCAGATATTTGTATGAGTATAATGCTTTATCTTCAATATTCAGCACAAGTATTAAGAGTTTGAATATGTATGTGTTTCTTTCATGTGGTAATAAGCTAAAAAAAACTATGTTCATGAGGAATTTTGTTAACATTAAGATTAGAATATTTTTTAATAATGTAGAGAATAGCACTCCGGCAGCCAAACCCAAAAAATATGCGAATTCTATTAATTACTCACTACGTGCTTGTAGCTAAATAAAATATTGTCAAGATTTGCATAAATTGCATATAAAATTTTTGCATAGATACTTATCAGCCTACACATAATATTAATACGATTGAAAAATAATAAATTTCAAAAAACCATATTAACTTATTTTATACATTATTTATTTACAAGTGTCACTAAACTCGCTTAAATCTCTTCGATAAAAGTATAGAAGATGTTACACATATATACTAAGCATGCTAATGAGAGTTCAGGTAATTAAGTAAAACACTAAAATTTGGTGTGCAATTAATCTGTGGTATCCACCGCCACAAACTCGAGATCTAATAAGCATATATCTGTGTATTATAAAAGGGAAAAAAAAATTTCCACATCGCCGCATATGTTGAATAAAATATAAGCAAAAGCAAAGTTAAATTTTATGAGTTACGTAGGAGCTGCATTAACCATGGTATAGCATGTACAGCCTCGCACACTACGACTTTAAAGTGTACTTAGTAAGAAAATAGTTTTCAGATTCTTTAATGTGCCACCTTAATTCCATTTTAAACACCTTATATTTTTAATTGCTCAGTAAAACCTATTTTTGTCATGCCGTATATATTACGCAGTACATCTTGCATATTTTATATCGCATTTACAAAGGTAGTGTAGAGAGATTTTGAATTTTGTATGGTCATATCTCTTCAATCATTAAAGGACGCTAGCTCTCTTTCGTTTGCCTCTAATCAGCAAAAAAAAAGTTTTTCATTAATGTTTCACCCTTTCCGTCGAACACACCGAGAAGACTGCTAATGCTAAATTAGTCTGCTATGAAATGATATTCTAATACCTTAACTGTTGATTTCTATTCTCCCTAATACACTAAGATATGTCTTTAATATGAATTTATGTTCGTATAAAAGTATTTACAAATAAAAGTACAGCTCCAATGTCGAAAATTGCTCGAGTTATTCGAAATCAACATCTCATAATAGAGATAATATCGACAAAATAAACAACGGTTGAATCACAAACATCAACACCGTAGTTACATCCTACAATCCATTTATTGAAAACCCCTCAAAGTTCATTATTATTACAGGTTTATATTTATATGTCGGCTTTATACGGTAAAACTGTAAATACTGTTATTCTTATTCTAGCACAAGCTGAATATTTTCTAAGCTCTAGCATAAGCAGAAATATTTTTTTATATTCTAGCACAAGCAGTAATTTCTCTAAGTGCTGGAACAAACAGAAATTTTTCTAAGTTCTGATACAACCAGAAGTCAATCTTACTGGGGACGCAAGTCAAAATTCGCAATTAATTGGCTTAATACCAGATGCCCGAAGCAGTTATCTTGATGTTTGGGGGAATTACGAAGAAATCCGCATAATGGACATAAGTTTGTACTTGAAAATGAATCATTCCCGTTTGATTACGGGTCGACTTCATTGACGACCCAATTCTTCAAATTCTTCTACATAAGCATTAATCTAAGTTAATAAACTCAGGCTTGATCTTATTGACTGGGTAATGTAGAGAGATCCAAAATGGAAAGAAAAAATATTTATATTCTAATTGTACGCCGAAAAGAAGTTATGGTAGGTTCATGTTGTGCTGGTTATATGATCGTTGTTGCTAATACGATATATGCCAGCTTCGCAAGGAGAACTGTAGGTGCTCTTTACTATGTTTTTGTTGAGAAAAAAGCGTACATGTAATGTAATGCAAATAGACATTCATAAGCATGACTGTAAGTGTTTATAATGACTATAATATTACAGTACAAAAATACTACAGCATGTAATTGTTCTTTCTAACAACGGTTTGCATTACTTCGCCAATTCCAGCGATTTGGAAAAGTTTCTTTCTTACCCCAAACCATAAAAATGGTAATAGGCGCCTAGTTGAGAATTATCTAAGCATTGCTAAACTAAACTTGCTTGAACGTATCAATATATATTTTTATATCACGAACCTGTTAGAACTTAAGAGTCAAATATTGAAGACCTTTTTCTGTCGATTACAGGTCTTTTAGACGGATTTTGTTAAGGACTTCAACAAATTTAACCGTAGGTTATTTATCTTGAAATTGGTATCGTTAGATTTTCCTCCATAGACTCTAAACTGAATAACTTCTCAATCGATCTTCAGAGTGCTCTATAACTCTTGTTCAATCTGTGTTGGATTTCCAGTTTTGTCCGATGTTCCTCAAGAAAAGCCATTTGCGACCGATCTTATTCGTATTGCATATTAATGATCTACCGCGACTGAGTCATATCTTAACGTATGCAGGTGATATTTATTTCTTTCAATGCTGAATATGATTCCATTAACCTTCAATCAGACTTAAGTGACATGGTTATTATGCATCCAATGAACCTATTAACGTTATACTTAAATAAATACAAGAAATAGGATCCCGTTGTTACCTTACCACCATATGAGAAAAGACTAATCTCTTCACTTTTTTTGAGAAACATACCCTGACTTGAGAAACGTAACTTCAGTTTATCTATCAGATTTTTAGTTGATAAATGACTCTATTGCATTTCAAAAAACTTAGTCAAAGTAAATCTAATTATAAAATGTTTAACATTTAGAGTTATTTGTAAACAATTGAATGACGTTTATGATTTAAACTCCCTATCCGGCTCAATACATGAAATTAAAAAACATCCTATAATGCTCAAGAAAAGACGATACCATGGCTAACTAGCACAATTAATTATGTCGAAGTTAACTAGCATATGATGTTGAGGAATGGTTTGCCAAATGTTTTTTAAAATTTTTCCCATTAGCCTGCAATTTCAAGGGTCATAGAACTTCCCTTTCACATTTGAATGTTCCTTCTCACTATCTTTCCTCCTTTCCTCGTTTACTACACGTGCCGAAGAAAGAAGCGTACGCTTTACACTTTATGTGTTGCAAAATGGAGGAAAGAAAGGCTACAAAAACCTATAATTCTCTTGACGGATTCATAATCAATTTCAAAAACTTTTTTATTGAAAGTTTTCGAATCGCTCTTAGGCTTTCAATGAAGTTACATTAACATATTTTTATTCAGAAGTGCTTCTAAATGGACAGAAACATTTTCTAAAGCCATCTATTAAAGTTTATTAGAAAGGTTAGAAATCAAAAGCTAAAATGTTAGATTTCAACTTCTTAGCACCAGTCTTTGTGGTGGACTTGGAACAAAGCGCGAAAAAGTAAAAAAGATTTTAGCAGATAATAAATTCTTTTTAGCTTATTCTAGAAAGTTTCAATTATCTATTTAGTTAATAAAAAAAATTCTAATTATGATGATAACTCAACCTTCGTAAACTTAAATTACTCACTATGATGGACAAAGGCAAATAAATTGGGAGACATAGTTAAAGTGATTCTGCCAGTACCGCTGATCTAGTTTTTAAGGTTTTCCATTTTTTTTGTAAAAAATGAAGTAATTTTCTGAGGTTTTAAGTTTAAATATTTCTTCAAACTTTGAAGAAAATGATAGGTTTGAATATCTCTTTTTTTTATAAACTCAGTTGGTTTGACTTGTGTTACTTATATCTATTTTACTTCTATTATTTTGGCAAAATTTCAAACTTTTTCCTTCTCTTATGTCGTCAGATGATGAAAAAAAATGTGTATTTTTTTTTATTTTGACTGTTACTTAAGGAAAAAGAAAGTTTGATATGTTTTCTTTTGTTTTAAATTTTAGTTAAAAGAAAAAATAGAATTGCAAGGCAAACGAAATCAACTAAAATGTTTTTTTTATAAATTCTTTAAAAGAGTCGCATTCATGGGAGTTTTGAAAACTTTAAAGACTAAAAGAGAATTAGACAAAATTCTATAAAATTGTATAATTTAAATTAAAATAAAAAATATATTTTCTTTATTTATACAATCAAAGGCAAATTTAGGAGGGAAAAATTAAAATACTTCCATTGTTGAAAAGGCTATAACCACGATTAATGACCATATGCATCTATGCAAATAAGAATCATATATTTATGCAGCACCATGAATATGATCCCTCGAGAATGGTTGTGTACGCATTGTTTATCAACCCGAAGGGAAATTCTTATCAAACTTTCGTAATGAATTGTAAATTTGTATAAATATTATATTTACAGCCGTTACACAACTATGAAAATCCCTTTTAATATAGAGCGCAATAAATTTATGATCCTCTCTGAGACCAGGTCATAGCAATAATTTAAATATTTAATCAAGATAAAGTGGGATGAAGAATAAACAGCAATTTATCATAAAAGAGCTTACACAAAATAAAGTTGAATGAACTAAAAGAAACGGTATGGCTTAGATACATATGATTTAAAGGATTTTAAATATGTAAACGTGTACATGATATTTAATTAAACACAAACGCTTCAAAATCGTACCCATACCCGTGACTTAAAGTAAATGAAGTTAGAGATATGCGTTGGAGAAATCGTGGTTAATTTATGAAATTCTGTTAAGAAAAGTATTTGTACTTTGTTTTCGTCTTCAAATAAAAATCGAGTATTTATATCTTAAATCAATAAGCGAATGTTGCTTGACTTCCCGTTATGAATATATTAGCTGGTCTCGATTAACATCACTTTTACACTCTATATGTACGTAGCTGCAATATTTATTGAAAAAACTTACCGGATAAAACGACGGAAAATGATTTAAAGGGACTAATGTACTCATTATTGCGATCTCTACTACTTGTTTTAAGAAAATATTCAGATTGTGTAAAAAGATTTCAGAAAAACGAATTTCCTACCATACCGTTCGATTAAGAATTGACCACGACTATCTGTTTGTTTGACTGATGTCTGCCCGGTCGCCCTTTCGGAGAACCGCCACCCTCGAAAACATTCTGAAAAATATCGATTCGTTTTTAAAAGATAGATCGCTATAACAAAAACTGAACCTTTCCTACCACAAGTGCAGGGGAATTGTATAATAAAACTTTCAATGATAGCAAGGACTACTCCTGAGTATTTTACAATGCAAATAATTGAATCCAAATTTAATTTAAACAAAATGATTTAACAAATTTACCGTCGTAATTTTGAGCGACGCTCGACATTTTTCATCTTTTATTACATTAAAAACAACCGGTCATTAATGATATTAAAGTTATTAATATACTGATTTTGTAGACATTGAATTTGATTCTTAAATAATTGCTTCTATTGAACTTAATATCAATAGTTTCACTTTATTAGATGTTGATAATTGAATTGTTATCCCTATAAATTTTCAAATTCCCATTTTAGTAACAGCAGCAGATGTGTAATAATTCATTCCTGAATAATCGCAACTTTACGAGTAAAAGTTTATGGAACCTCTGAACGTTTAAGTCAAACTAATTTTTTAATTAATCGTCCTGATTTATCTTAAATCAATGTTCAAAAGTTTGTGAGACTAATCATAGTTTTATACCAATTGTTATTGAAAGAATTCCTACAAGTTTTTTTTGTTATATTAAATGAATTTCGAACTCCTTAATTTCTTCATTACATTGACTGAAAGCAAATATTGGTTTCTTAAATCGTCTTATAGGTGGTCAAGAATGTATATACTTTGTGGGATCTCTAAAGTTTCCTTCTGGGCATGATGACAAAAATGAATATACAAAATGAAATACCTAAATGGACATACCACTCACCTTCAGCGATGTTTATCAAAACTGACCCCAAAATTGTTTGAATTGTTGAATAAATACATGTTTTCGTTAATAACTTTTAATAGTTTCCGTACAGTTTCGGTCGATAAAAACACTATATATTCGTAGGAAATACGCGTTTTAAAATAAATTAAATATTTGACGTAAGTCTATCCCTCTATCTTGGCTGACGACATGAATTGAAATTATTTCCTCATTTTTTTTTTATTGCAAAAGCATCTGACTCCTTTTTAGCTATTCAGTAGTTTTTTAGCAGATTGTTGACTCTTTGCTTTAAAAATTTTTTTGTATCTACCTCCGAAAGTAATTTTGTTATTTTGTTTGTAAAGCCCAGAAGGAAATCTTGGAGACCCCACAAAGCATATATATTCTTGAGCAGTATCAAATTTAGAATCGATTTAGGCATGTTTGTCTGCCCGTCTATGCCAAATATTGTTCTAGCTGAAAAACGAAGATTTTGGCTTCAAATTTGGTTGAAACACTGGAAGTTATTTTGCATATGGGCCAAATCGAATACAGGTCATACCACAGTATAACCCGAAAGCACGTCTGCTTTCCAGCTGTTTTGCTCTGGCTGTTTTCCACGTTATTCAATGGCTTCCTGTGTTCCACGGTATTCCATAAAAATAGAAAAAATCTGCTTACTAAAATTTAACTTTTACGCCTTTTTTTAAGATAAAGATGGTGGGTATAAAAGATTCAGCTCAGCCGAACATCATTTTCTGACTTGTTTCACTTTCTATCCTTTCACTAACACATATTTTTAAAGAATTTCCGTCGTTTTTTTCTTTCTATTTTCTAAAAAAGGATTTACAACAACAATTCGCTGCACTTGTTCTACTTAATGAGCATCTGATAAGTGGCGGATTTACTCTCCTTTTTTGTCATAACACAAAGAACTTCCCTATGTCGAATGCGTTTATAGCACCGTCTTTGTTATGTAGTTTTGCAATTATTTTTTGCACATGGAAAATGGATAATAATGTAAAGTAGTACATGCAGTGGTTCAATTCTTTCGTGAAAATGTGAAAATCATTTAATTTTTATACTCCCCATCTTCGATGGGGGATATATTCATTTTGTCATTTTTTGCAACACTTAGAAGGAAGCTTCAAATTCTATATATTCTTGCTCAGTATCAAATTCGGAATCCACACGGACATATCCGGCCGCCCATCTGTCCGTCTGCTCTTTTGTTGATCGGAATCGAATTTTAGCAAATAAAAACGAAAAAAATCTTCCACGTTTACTTAATATTATGGTTGACTAGTTTTTTTGATCTTTTTTTAGATAGGGTATATGAAAGATTCGGCATAGCCTAATATAATTTTCTTTCTTGTTATTTATACTTTTTTAGTTTCTTATTTTTAAATGAAATCCT
Source organism: Glossina brevipalpis (assembly GCA_000671755.1). NCBI lineage: Eukaryota > Metazoa > Arthropoda > Insecta > Diptera > Glossinidae > Glossina > Glossina brevipalpis. The sequence continues at coordinate 4,827,059 of KK351015.1, read as the reverse complement.
GGACGTGCTTGGAAAAGGCGTTAGGCAAGTGCATCATATTTATTATTTTCCTCTAACATTATGTTTTTACTGCGTAAATTGATTTTATCCTTAAAAATGTTATTCTATAGTACGTTACATAGTATTAGATTGTAATATGCAAAATAAACTGAAATGGACAGTGTGTCGTACATTTAATTATATTTTTATTGACACGGCTTCGTGACATTATGATTTTTGATATGATAATAAACATAAACCATATAATTTTAAGGAATAAACAAAAACATGTTTTTGAGAAATTTATATAAAATCAAATAATGTAAACAAATAACTAACTGCACACTACTTCAACTATTTTTGTTATTATATCCCACTTCGTTGGTTAATTGCGACCCTATTCATATGCATACGTACATTTGCATTTTGCGTAAAATTTTTAATAGAAATGCACCGAAGTTCATAACTTGATGCTAATAAGATTTTTCCATGGAATACTTTGGAAATTCATATTGTGTAGTTTATGAATAGTGAACAAAACTCGCCGAAAGCAGAAGGTTTTCAACTTATATTATATTGCAGGCATGTCCTTCGACCGATTTGGCCCATTTTCAAAATCAGCGCACTTGCAATCAGTTTCAATGTATTTTCCAAATTTGATGCAGATATTCAAGACAGCTTGTTCCGAAAAGGAAAATAGTTCCTGCACGCATTCTGCAAAGAAGCAAAGAGAGATGGACAGAGATGCGGACGGTGGATTCTTAATATGATCCGGACCAAAAGTTTATGTACTTTATAAGAGTCTCTGAAGCTTCTTTCTTAATGTAACAAACGTTGTCACCACAAAATTCATTTTCAATACTCACCTTCGGTAGTGGGTATAAAAAAAGCGTTAAAGGCCAAATTGCACAACGACGAAGTATAGGCCAAATACGATCCAATAATGTAAGAGAAAGGAATTAAGGCACTGCAAAATTGGAAGCAGCTCGAACCATAGCAAGATAGCAGCCATAGTTTTCTGCTCCTGATGAAAAACGATATCCCCAAAACATGAAAGGACTTCATGCAAGTCTTTTGTCCTCTTTTTAGGTGCAAAAAATGTCGCCGTGCTAGGTAGCAGAAATGCTAGAGGGTTATAAAAAGGAATTTATGGCTGCTAAGGGTTTGAATGAAAACGTGTAATTTGTATTAAATTTTTAACAAAAGAGGCCATCTTTTGTTAATAATTAATGCAAATTGGTGGGGTTATACGGAGTACAGGTTTGACAAATCATGTTTTGAGAAAAATACGTTTGAAGATTTGAAATCTGTTACAAATATATTTTTTTTTTTTATTATAATACAATCGTTTTTTTACTAATTTTACTTTCATACCAATTTCAATTATATATTTAATATATTGGGTTGGCAACTAAGTAATTTGTCGATTTCGTCATTACGTAGCTTTTTGGCGACTTGCACTGCGTCCTTTTCTTTACGAAAATAATAAAGCAAAATATGACAGATATGTTCGCGCTTACACTCTATATTAATGTTGAGGTAACAAAAAACTTTAAGAAAATATCTGCGCAATGAACTTGTAAAGCTAGATAAGGATGACAGCTGACATAAATAAGAAGAAGAAGATCTTAACATTTACGGATATTATAAAAATGGGAGTGAAAGGCATCTATAAGTGAAATCGGCCGTTACTTAATTGGCAACCCATTATTTATTCTTCCTTATTCTCTTTCCTCGAAGAGTTTTTGCTAACAGGCAAAAGGCTAAAATGAGAGAAAAACTACGCAAAATTATATAATTCTATGCCCGAATTCATAATTAACATAAAAATTTCCATCACAAATTTTTTCTATTTTACCGAAAGCACTGTCTCCTTTGTGAAACTATTCTAACGTGTTTTTATTTAGAAATGGTTTTAAATGAACATAACCCACAATACAAGCACTGTTTTTGGAACACAGGCACTCTTTGAAGGTTCAAAACGTTTATTGAGCCAATAAAAAGAACCGATTTTCTGAAAAACGCACACAACATCGCTATGCGCGAACTGTTCAATTTTGTTTGTTCAATTTTTGAAGTTTTCCGAATTCTAACGACAGACGATAAATAACCATAGATTAAGGAAAGAAACATGCACTTAACATGAAGGTATTCATGATGTCTATGAAACACATTTGTGGATTGTGATAATAATATTTTCGATATATATTGATGGTTTCAATGAAACTTGCAAAGATTTCGCATTCTTCAGCTTTAGAAGTTATTCGTGAGAAAGCCTAATTTATACTAGTATTTATACGTTCAAAATACACATCCTATTCGACGTGAGTGGAAGTAGCATTCGAATATATAACATTATACACATATATTTTATAAAAGAAGATACCATGTGGGCGATGAATGTTAGAGGGAGCCCAACACGTACCCGGCGCACTATATTTTGAAAGTAACCGTTTATCTTCTTAACAAAGTCTGGATAACACGCTAGTAGGGAAGGTAGCACGTATATGCTTTTATTTTAGTTTAAATAGTTTTCTCTTTGCTTGAAAATTTTACGTTTATAATTTGTTTTTCATTTTTTGTTCTGCTAAACTTCGCGGTATTTTCAATATATTCTCTAGTGCATTGTTTATGATGCGCAAACCAATTGCCACAGGTAACAACTCAATGCGAGAATCGAACAGTATAAAATAAAATAAAAAATAAAAAAATTAAGCACTGCTTTTAGCTATAAAACGACGCTAATGAATTCAGTTGAAATTGGCAAGCTTGTACTATCACGTACCCAGGAATATACAAATGACCATTTTATAATTGAAAATTCGATCGATAACTTATTTTCTAAGGAAAGCACTTTAAAACAAAAGAAGAAAAATAAAAAAAATGAATAAAGCGAAGTAATTAAAGCGTGCGATCATATGCAGTCTATTCAATAATGATTCTCCGTCCTTCTTACGTTGTTTCTTTCTTCTTTTAGTCAGATCTAGCGGCAGAATGCTTGCAAAACGCTTTTCAGTATTAAATCTATTTGCAGAAAAAAGAAATGAAAAGTATCCTTCCCACCTCCACATAATGTTGATGGAGGCAAAATATTAGTTTAAAATATAGATAAAAACGAGTTGTTTTTTGTTTTCAGTAGAGCAGTTTCAATTTTCTTGAAAAAAATCCGCAAAACATTAAGAAACGTAACGTAAAAGAATGCAAAACACAAGAAAAATCTTTCGATTTGTTTTGAAAAGTGTCTAAACATAACTTCTGTAGTTTCGTTTAGCTTAACTATACAGAGTGCATGTCATTGTTATTTTTTAGTATTTTCCACTCCTTAAGTTTCTTAAAAAATTTTGCATAATTGAAGCGCTTGGCTGTGATATTCAAGTACAAAATTTAATAGTCTTTAAAACTAGCATCTTAAAAGTTATAAACGAATATACTTTCGATAACATGTGTTACTATCGACATATATTAAAAGTTTTGCTTCATAATGGTCCATTCTTAAATTTGGATCCGTTGCTTTTAAGTATATTTTTAAAAGACTTTACTCAAATTACTGCGGGACCTTATTGCAATAAAAGTTTCATTCTGTATTCTTTTTCTTGATGCTGCTTTTAAACAGAAGTATTCCATTGACACAGTTTTTAACTTTCTGATAACAAAAACATATAAGGAAACTATAAATCCACCAAAAACCCCGTCTTACTATAAATAAAGCGTATTTCAAAGTAAGCACAACATTTCCAAATTCCAGCAAGCAGCAATAGTTGGTGGCACTAGAATTTGTTATTTTCGAAAAGTCCCGCGATTGCCTTATAATTCTATGCCGGCCATTTAACTGAGATGTAAGATCGATCCAAAGATGTTTTTTCATTAAGAATTGACTTTTTATCCGGACTACATTTCATACATCACACTCTTCCGCTGGCTTGGATAATATTTGGCCGAAATTTCACTTTCACATTCCCTAGAAAAGCAATTTTTCCGGATCTTTCCTACGTTAAACAAACAAAGTTCAAAACTTTTTTCGAAGTTAACCATTTTAAATAGCATTTTAACACTTGTTATGGCAAATTATAAGTTACTTTAGGGAGATAAGCCTCTTGCATTAACGCAAAAGTTTTCAAATATCGGTATTTTTGCAAAGTCTTCAAGTTTTCCTCTTTATGCAAACAAAGCGAAATGTATGGATCTGAAAACTTTCCAGAGCAATGATAAATACTGAAATAAAGAATTAACAAAAAATGAAAAAGAAGTGAACTGTTACGTAATGAAGACTTGACTCTTGAACAAGACGATTTCACGAGAAGCCTTTGTACATATTGTAGCCTGATCTTGATTTAATAACCGTAAGTAATAAGGGCCTGATTATTATCATATTGTCGACGTGTTTATTGGCGTGTCGAAGTTACATAACTTCCTTATTAACTTCACCACATGCAGAACTCGAACACCAGAAAGAAAAGTATTTAGTGGACGGAATAATGCAGTTTTTTTGTCGTACACAAGCTGTAAGAGTGCAAAATGAAGCGAAAAATTAAAATATGTTGCTGTTAGTGCCGTTACTGGACTTCAATTAAAGATTAGTTTCTAAAATTTGTCAGGTACAAGCAAAGTAATATGACAAATGCCGAATTTCTAGAGATACTTATAATTATAATATATTATACATAAATTTATTTCAATTAAATAGTGGTAAATGCGTATTGTAATTTCGGACAATTATAAAACATTTTTTGATTTGGAAGTGATAAAATATCATCAGCCATGCTGATAGAAGCTTTAATTAATTTCGTTTAACGCTTTATTATTAAAAATGATTGTGCTCTTTGCTAAGAAGAGCTCTCTTTCTACTAAATTTATGTAATAACATTGCAGTTGAACATTGACATTATAAAAACATTATCGCTAATTAAGAAAGGTTGCCCATCCGTTACGTAAGAAAAAATTCGTTGTAATATATTGGACATGAACTAGGTCGTTAAGAAGCCGTCGATCGTATATAAAGTGATGATTTCAAGAAACAGCATTTAAGGCTTGAATATTCGACTTTGCAAAAGATATGGATAGTTTTCCTAGATCACCCTGAAGCTTTCCTTTTTTTCCCTTTCTTTAGGATTGTCGTACTGGATCCATTTTTCATTACCCGTAATAATTTTATGAAGATAGTCGCTTTTTTCGTAACGACTTGACAAATGTAAGCTAGTGTCGAGTCTTTGATTGTTGTTCTCTTGTGTTTATTTATGTAAAAAACCCAATCCCCTTCTTTTTATAGCTTTCCCATTGGAAGGAATTGAACTGAAATTGCTTGTTCGCTTATTCCTAATTGTACTATAAGCTCTTTCTCAGCTCGTGCTGAAATTACGTACGGTAAGCTTTGAATTTCTTCATCCAGCGTCGTTCAAGGAGCTTCACAGTGTTCATCGTCTTCAAGATTAAATTAATTTTTTGCACGAAATATCGCTAACCGTTTTCTAACTGTTTCATAAGATACGGCATTTTCATTCAAACCCGACTTAATCATTTAAGTACGTTTAGGTGCATTTTTTCCGCTGAAAACAGAAAAGTACTGTTGATTGATCTCCGCGTCTTAATTCTTCAATGTATACTGAACGACTGCCTTTAAACATCTAGAATTTATATTCCACAAAAGTAAAAATAAAAAAAGACATATAAGTGTAATCATGCGGTTATACTGGATATTAAAAATATTTTTTTGAAAAACAGAATATATTGTAAAATTTCAAAATTCTTTAATACGACTGAAAAATTATGAGATGGAAGGAGAGAACATATAAGCGAAGGTAGAATGCGTTATGAGTTACTATTGCTGCTGAGAAACTACCACTGAAATATAACTCGAAATTATAATTAGGAAGCGTTAATGCATGCAGAAGAAAAAATAATAAGAATGTTAAAAAAAAATTATTCAAATCCTCTTTAAAAATTAATAAGTAGATAAATTTTAATTAATAACGTATTCTATATTTCGGGCTTCTCACAGGAAACTGTTACGCTTCATTTTAATGACTAGAAAGCACTTATCAACAAACTAGAATTGAAGTGAATTCTTACATGGTACGGAAAAAAAGGTAGGATTGCCTAGAACGATGGTTTTCGAATGATTTCAGAATTTCTTTTTTTATATATCAGGACTGTCAATTCGTTAAGTGCGATCCGGAGCTAAGATATCCCTTTAAGGGAGTTTAAGAAATTTTAAGTTTTAGTAAGTTCTCGCGTGCGATCAATGTGTCTCAAACTTCTTGAACAATTATAACTAGTTCGTTTGGAGCATTATCTTCTCTAAAAATATAAATTTTGATCTGAAATAAACACAGAGAATTGAAGAGAATTAAAGACGGGGGTCATTACTTTAGGCAAAACTCATCTTTCTTACGATGAACCAGTCCATATTCATAAGCTTCGAGCTAGAATTCAAAAAAGTCGCAATAAAGGCAAATAAATATTCTTTAAAAATGTACTTAACATAACTCGCACGATATACATATTCTAAAGCATATGCACTTTAAAAAAGAAACCAAACCTTTTCATATCGTCCACCCAAAATAAAAAAAAAATGAAATACAAGTTTTATACTTTACGTTTTACATGTACACATATACTTAGTATACTAGGCTACAAAATATTTGATCACACATTTCATGCGAGTCGTAGATTTTTACAACAAAAAAAACAATAATAAACAACAAAACTTTGCAAGTAATTGAAGATTCTCAGATAAAAGACAAGCAATTTTAATTACTCGCAACTTTTTGCTTTCATACTTATCCAGATGTTTTATATGTATGCAGTATTATATGTCGTCTAATCATTTAACGGTTTGTTTATTTTTCTTTTAATTTTTATTGCAAACTTAAATATCATTATAATTTTTTTTTCGTTCAACATTCACATGCAAATGTCATTTATATCTTAAGTTAAAAATTATCGTTGTAACGCTTAAATTGACTGTCGTTAATGGCAAATAAACTGAGTAACGACAACAAACAAATTGATTGAAGTTGTATACAAACTTATACAGAATTAAAATTAAAAATATAACTAAATTTATAGCACTTCACATCGGCATTTTTTAAGTAATCATTGAAAGATTTGATAAAAAAATTTTTTTCATTAACTCAAACAGAAAACGCTTTATAGTTTCGCCAAAGATGTAAAAAAAGAAATAAATTAAATAATTAGTAGAATTATAAACATAGAAATATGTTCTATTAGATTTCCGAAGTTTCTTTCTTACACATGCATACGAACTTTTATGAATTTTTTTAAAGAAAAAGTTTCAAAGGCACTGCAAATTCGTATGTAAAAAAAATTTAGTCCTAAATCTTGTTCTCCAAAATGAATAATTGATAAATAGCAAATTGCTTAATTCGACCAAAGTTGAACTAAAATTATTTCTATGAAAAATTATTGGTGACGCAAAAGAATCAGAATTATTTTCCCAATCGGTTTAAGACTGCCTGTCTATCCGTCTCTCTGCCCGCATGTCTCTGTGATACTGTGATGATGTCTACGATATCTACGATGTCAATGAAGTTTTCTGTTTAACTCAAAGGTCCTACATAATTGCTCCTACGAAAAGCATTTGATTGATGTACTAAAAGGTAGTTCTTTCTCTCTATTTTTGTTTCTTATGGTACGACAGGTTATACTTATCTATACAAACGCAGACTTACGTCAAGAAAAGAAATAACAGTGTGTTTTTATTTTTCTTTTTAACATCAAAAACAGAAAACGAACTTTTTCAACTGTAAAGATTTAAATCGATAAAATCTAAATCAATTTCAGAAGAGAATGGACACTATGTTTTTAATTAAAGTAAGTAAATGAACGAATGAATCCATAAATTAATGCAACGAAGAACAGAATTCAATAACTAAATTTGCTATACTGTGTTTTAATGTACCGTAGCAGTAACTTGTTTCAATATATCATATTTACTTAATCAGAGGAATCAAGTGAAAAATTGTATAACAATACATTGGAGCGCATGGAACCCGTATAACGAATAAACGCAAGTATGAGGAAAATAAAATAAAAAAAGCAAAAGAAGAACTTTCAACGCTTCTGTCAAATTTCATCTAAATATCTTAATTTTTGCGACCGGGAAAATGGTTATTGCAGACATTACACATACAAACGGACAGAGGGATGGATTGACGGAAAGTCAGATACGATTAGGTGGGACTAATCAAGAATATATGCACTTCATAGTGTTTTCGAAACTTGTTTCTTCAATTCACAAACTTTTTCACAAAAAGAAAAAAAAAATTAAATTTCAATTCTCTTTCTATTTTTGCACAGATACTAGGAGAGCATAGCTAGCTCAATATATGTGGAAATTTTATGACTGCTACGATTTATGAGTAATAAACGACATGGGCAACCTTTTTTTCCTTAAAAGCAGAAGTATTCTCAGTTTGCACTGTATTGTGGGCATGCCTTTTGACATATTCGGCCCATTTTCAAAACAAGCTGTGTGCAGGTTCTTCCCATGTTTCTGCCAGAGTTAAAGCAGATATCTTCTTCTTTACGGCCAGAAGAATGTTTACCACAGAAGATACACAGACAGACATGATTAAATCGGTTTAAAAATTGATGCTGATCAACAGTGCATACACTTTGCGATATTTCTCTATAGATTCCTTCTGGTCAACTAAGTAATATACCGTAAAGGCAAATATTTTCATGTAATACAGTAAAACAAAGCATTCAGAAGAACGTGAGTTTAAGTTGGCAATAAATAATGAATAAATTATAGTTAAATTTCCATTGCACTGAATAATTTCATGACATTTCTGCGTTTATGAGTTATTTTAAACAAAAGTAATTTAGAAATCGGGACATACAATCTTAGAGGTTTGATATTGGAGTACAAATTAAGAAGCTGTAGTCTTACTAGGCTGACCATTAAGTAATTTATACCACCACCTCGCCCACTGAAATCGAAAGTTAGGAGTTTTCAAAACGTGAACCCTCGAAATGGTCTAAGTTTCGTAGGTTTAATATGAAAACAATGTATTATTCTGCACCAGTTCCTCTACGAAATACCAAAAGTTATACTCTCTCGTCATATAAGGGTTTGTTTTTTTATTGAATGAACTCTCAAAAATAGACTAATACGATCCAAATTACCACAGAAAATTGATAAGTTAAACCATTATCCTTGGTTCACGTTCATCAAAGGCTTACGTTTTTTTACAACATTCTTATCGGAATGGGTTCAAAAAATGATTTCATTCCATCGAAAATTTCCAAAGTTCATTTAGTAGCCAAAGCACTATTGTTGAGAAACATTGATAGTAGTAAATTTTAGTCATATCATCATTTTTATCAAAATATGGCGTAGTGGGAAGCGGAGAGGAGTTGCAAAACTGTGTCCCTTCAAGCTGGTTTTACAGGGATCGTCCAAGCAAAATATATCAATATTTCAAAAATCGTCAAAGTTTTCCAATTTGCGATTTGTAGATTGAACCTAACGGTACATAGACGGTCAAAAGGTTTTTAAACCTATTATTGCAACAAAGGTTGGATTTTATCAATTAGTTATCGTTCTTCTATACATTCGCACGAGCTTAATATGACTTTATCACGAGTAGAATGTAGTGTATAACAACAACGTAGAAAATTATGTAAAATTTTTATCAGCAATTTCTACAAGTAAAAGTAATAAAGTGATCGGAAATACTAGTGTACATAAGGGTTGAATTGGATAATTTGACCTTCCTCCACTTAAAACAACGATTTTCCATATCATAATCATCATCATCAAATCATAAGTTGATGAATTAACTATTTCTAGACGTTTACATGCGATTAGAAAGGCGCAAAAGAATGGAAGATGGCTACCACATGAATTGATTGAAAATGTTATTTAGTCCACATGCTGCAAAAGTGATCAAAGATATATGGCTGCAGCTCGAATGGGATATTCTGCCGTACCAGGCTTACTCACCAGACATGGCGCCTTCCGATTACCATTTGCTTAGATCGATGTAGCATAGCTTGTCTGGCACGCGGTTCCACAAAGTTTAAGACCTGCGGAAAAGGATCGATTCATGGATAGTTCCAAAACATCATGAGTTCTCCCGACACGATATGGCCACGTTGCGAGAATGATGGGAAAAAGATATAGAAAACGGTGGAAAATATTTTGATTCAAAGTATCGATTATCAACTGCTGAACATTTCAGAACTTCGTTTAACTACTCAATTTAATAAATATCTACAACTTGATGACTTTCTCTTCAACTTGCAGTTTATGATTTACATTTTGTGACTTAAGTTCGTTCGTAGAGTATTGACTACTTTGTTTTTTCTTCTATTCACGATTCGTTAACCTCGACTACTGTTCCATAGAAAACTGCATTTATCGGTGTGAAAGTTTTCAAAATGTAAAACATTTAAATACTTAAAATAAATCTTTGCAAAGATTTTATAAACAACATGCAATATCCAGAAAGAAGAGAAAATTTATCAAACAAAGTAAAAATACGCTTAACTCCAACCGCGCACAAAAGGGAATGGTTTCGGTGAACATATTGAAATATGAGACCGCAACATCATATTATTAATTGAAAATCATTCATCATCGTATCGAACGACAATCTTAACTGCAGTTGGTTTGCTTTCATCGTAATGCTTCTATCTAACTGTCTTTATATTTTTTAAATAATTGAAAAAACCAAACATTTCAATCATTTATTGTTTAAAAATTCAATAAAACTGTCGGCAAACCTTTGTTTTAAATTTTATGAGTAGACATGCAGATAACCAACCCTTTTTTTTTATTGTCTGAGTTGTCTATTAATGAAAAATTGCATCGAAAATACACAGAAAGCATATTAAAAAAAGGAAGAAACAAACAAAAACCTTTTGCATATTGTGTTATAAAATTTATCGATTTCCCTAGTATTGTTTTTAAGCCTCTGCTCCAAGAGAATAAATTAATGCTGTCAATCCGTTTGGATCCGTGTATAGTTTAACAAATACTTCAGGTTTCAGATTTTTTATATATTCGTTGCACACATTTATTTTAATACTTTTGTACAACACTTGAAAGCAACTCTCCTATTATTTTGAATATATTTTAAATCGTCTAAATCGAACTTCCAAAATACAACTTTGACATATCACTCTGGCTCTTTATCTGCATATGTTAATCATTGTGAAGCTTAAGATATTCGAGTCCATGCTGACTCTTAATTTGATTTTTTTTTTTAAATTTTACAAGCTGAGTGCAAAACATTCGAATAAAGCTGAATGTAGTTTCACTTTCTTTTTAACACTTTGATACATGAGAAGATCGATTAACATTGCAGACATTTGAAGACGACAAACGGCATAAACGAATAAACGTAATTCTGTAAACTTCAACTGACAGTACAAGATATTTAATCCCTGAGTACTTGCATATAGGTATGAGCGCCGTAGGCCAGGAAAAGGTGTTTAATTTATAAAATTATTTGGTCACGCACACATTCACAGATATAGTTTATGCCAACAAACTTTTGATATCAGAAATTAAAACAAGAAAGATTAAAGAAATTTTAAATCCCTCCCATAGAAAAGCTTTTACAATACTAAAAATGACTTACAGTACTTGGGTGCGGCCTCAAATTAAAGTTATATAACCACAATAACAAAAAAAAAACGATAACAGCTTGTAGTAATAACTATACAATTTCTTCGAGCTATAACATCAAGTGATTGTAATTCTTTGCTTTAGCAAGAAGAAAATGCAGAATCACTAAAATAAATAACTTTACGACCAACCAACAACAATTTCACAATAAGGCAAGATTTACATTAATCTATCTATGCACGGTCACCTCACCGTTATCAAGTCAAGCAAGTAATTAGAAATGCTGATGTTGTTGTTAACTAATTGCGCCATTGTATAAGGAAGACAATACTGTTAGCTCAACCAACTAGTTCATTACGTATGACACATTCGTAGTGGCATAGTTTTCCAGTTATTGTTATGCCTTTTGTTTCTTTAGCTATTTCAGTTTTTTTCACTATTATCGTCATCGAATAGGTATAAAAACTGCATTTGTAAGTTTAAATTAAGTCATTTATTTGCTTTTAGTTAGGAGGATTACAAACCCAAGAAGAAAAGGAACGTGATGAAAGTCAGGTAAAGTTTAAAGCAAAAATATTTAACAAGATCCCGTTAATAACTTTAAATAACTTTGTTTTCAATATGAAAATTATATTCAATATCTTTAGTCGACAATTGCGACTATCAAAATCGATCGGACGCACAGCAATAACTGACCGAGAAAAACCTTAGAGATTAAGAGCTTCTCAACGCAAGTTCGTAAAGTATGTTTGTTGTTTACGCGCGTCGTTCATGTGACCTTATAGCATGCCTTTGAATATTCGAAAATTGAAAAGCGATGTGCTCCGAACATATTATTACTCTTCCTCACGTTTATTTCATGAGCAATATTCCTACGCATCACATATATTAATTGCCACTATTTTTTAGACTACATTATAATTGTTTGCATTCAAGGTACGTGAAAGCAACTGTTGAATTTGTTCAATTTGCACTTGTCTTTCATGAAACAACATTAATATCTCTAAATTTTGAATTCGAAGTTGCAGCCGCAAGTCAAGCGGATAAACTTAGAATTTTATTAAGAGATGTATTTAAAATTCGCAGTTCATTTATAAAGCGGACAATCACCTTGAGTAGTTTCTTAGAAACTGACAAAATTTGTTTAGAACCGCATTAGACTATGGCTTGCTAATTGCATGACGTTAATTCTACTTGCATGAAGTTAGTTCTATTTGCATGAAGTTAGTTCTAGTTGCATGAAATCTGTGCTCCGATAATTTTTTATTTATTTATACTTTTTTAATTCAAATTTAAGGCGGATGATGTAAAGCAGACTATTCGCGGTGGAAACGCATCAATTTCACAATAACGTGCGGAGAGTGATTTGCTTTATTTGCTTCCGCGTATCTAAGCCCAACTAATCGGCACGTTCGTCTATTTTTCTGTACATCTGTCAATTTTTATACTCTAACGTTAGAAAGTACAAAAGAAGTCTAAAAATGAGTGTCAGAGCTACACTAAGACATATTATGGGACCCTGAAAATTTCCTATCTTTTTAGTACACAAGTAAAAAGAATTATAAAGGAAGACTTGGCATAAATAGTTTAGTTTCGATTCTAAATCAAGTGTAAAAACAGATGTGACTTGTTAATAGCCCACAAACCAAAATTTCTATAACATTGATTCTATAATATTGATATCAATGCAAACCGCATATATATTATATATATATATATATATATATATATATTTTATACTGTATGTAGGGTATAATGTCTGACAGCAGTCGTTGCCCAACTATAACGTCTTTACTTTTTACTATTTATTTTATTTAACTCAACATATTATTCCTTGCCGAATAAAAGCTTTTCCTTGTTTCCTCTGTTCAAAGGTAACTGTTAGAAATTGAATTAAAAATTTCAAAAAAACAATTATATCCACAAACTCATAGCTCTTTCTGTTCACACTTATAACGAAATACTGTTTGCAATTTTCAATTTTAAAGCCAAAAAAAAATTGCTATTTTATCTAATTCAGTTAATATGTGTAAAACAAAAAGTATAATAATAGCAACAATTTTAAACTAAACACAACTTTAAATTGAATAACGAATTCATTTATACTCGCATCACTGAAAACAAAAAAGTAATAACTTTTTTTGATCCATTGGAAGCGTCCGGAAACACGTAATGTAAATATAGACACACTGCAATAGCATAAAAATCAACCTAATGATGTACTTTGTTCGTTTTTCCCACTATTAATACCGCAAACGTATACAGTAATTTAAGCTGATGTTTACACAATACTTTCGGAACACAACATATATGTTTACACCTACAAGAGCAAGGGAAGATGCTATATAGAATTCAATTTATCGATCTGTTTGAAGCGCGCTAAATTTCGCTGCATATACCGAAGCGAATTAATATTCTCAGTAAGAGCAATATTTTGTGACCATTTAGCCATGTTTTTCAGAACAATCATAGGACAGTTCTCTCTTCTCCCCGACAGTCCCCCTGCATGACGCGGATGCAAATAGTGAAATGAGAAGTTAAAACTTTGCATATACGTTTATCGACTAACACATGAAGAAGAATAATCAAGAAGACATACTTACACAAACGTCTATAATAATAGTAGTAAAAAAAGTGAATCAATCCAAAGAAAATTGGATAATTTCAAGGCACTTCCATCTGCAGATCCCAACCTACAATCCCAAAAAATAATGCAAATATTTATTATTTCGAGTCTCTTCGCAAACTCCACAACTTAGAAAAAATATCTGAATTTATATTGGCACTAAGGCAAATATGTCTTTCTAAATATGTGTATACTCAAAGAAGATCAGCGGAAAATATCGTACATCACTTGTGATGAAATATGTACCAAGTTTGTGCGGATGCATAAACAACAAAGAAGGTCTTAAGATAGAGTTACCTTTTATCATACCAACCGATTCAGAATCGTTTTCTGTTTAAATTTACTTCGCATTGTTCCTCTGTCCGTCTGATAACTGCCATGTATTTTTGTCTTCAACTTATAAGACACAACTTTCGAACTTTTCGTCTGAAATGACTCGGTCCTAGGACGAATACTGTCGAAAAATTGATTTGATTGGATCATATAAACGATCATTCCTTTATGTGTTGTTTTTATTATTTCTCGACAAGAATCAGTAGACGATGCTGTAGAAAATTAATCTGAAAATTTTTTAACCGGATGCGATTATTTTTCTGCTTTAAAATCGTAACAAACATTTTATTAAATTCTTAACTTTGAATTGTGATATGCGAAGTAATGTAACTTATTTAATGAACAGTCTTGTCCGACTATAATGTTTATACTTGTTTTTTTAATTTGTCTGCAACTTTTGAAAGAAAGAAGTCACACAAAATAAGTACGAACGTGATTAGCTAACGTTTAACAAATAAAGTGTATCTGGCATATAAAAGCAAAACAACGTAAGTGCATCGCACAATTCATGGTTAAATCTTTTATTTCTTTCGGCTACTTCTTCATATTCTGTGAACTCTAGAATGCAAATTGTCCATCTATTTCGACAGTTTATATCTTAAGACTTAGTTACTCATTAACATCTATGCTCGGCTTTTATGAATACTAAACAATTCGGCTTAAAAAAGTTATAGACATTTAAATAAAAACGCGTAGAAAAATTGTTGCAAATATGTTTCTTTGATACCATTTGTATCACTTGTTGTCTGCTTGTTGTTAAATGCAAATGAGTTGAAAAAGTATTTAATTAGCTTTAGTAACTGAAAACTGTTCTCTGCTCTACCGCTTTTTGTTTCTGCCGTTTCAACAACCAATTCATTTTAGAATTTTTTTGTATTTTATATTCATTCAGTAAAAAATGTACAGGTAATCCAAACTGACACAATATCGGTAGAGCGATGGAGAAAAAAGAAGCCGAAACTAGACAAAAGTTTATTAGAAGTTGCTGACTTCTTTTTTAGACAATTGTTTAATGTTTGGAGTCAAAGTTTACATCAAAAATGTCTATCAGGTACTTTTAAGAAAATTGACTTTTAAAAAGTTTTCTATAAACTTCTTAAAATTTATCTGTCACACTTCTTACGTTGAGCCAAATACTATGACTATATAACAGAGTATTGAGAATCATTTGAGGTCACGGATACACAGATGTACTGTCTTTGTCGGGAACTAGGAATTTTTTTTAGTGAAAAGAAGCAACTTGAAGACATCAAATTAATTCGCTCAAGACGAACATAATTTCTTCTTTGCTTTCAGATACTATAATCATCTCTCTTATATTGCTTTCTTTCTTCTTTTCAGCCTTATCTGGCTTTTACTTCTAACATTTTTCTAGAAGGCGGTTATTACAATTAGCAACCGAACAATTTTAAAAATTTCCCAAGAATAATTAAAAAAATTTATAACAATTCTTACTAATAATTTCTAACAAAATTAGAAAGAAAGTAAAATGAACAGTAATAACAATAACCGAGTCTTTCAAAGAAAAATTAATATTGAAATTCTTTTTAAAAGATATTTATGGTTTTTAAAACTAATTTGAATTGCATTCGAAACTTGAAAATCAGTTTTAAATAACTTTTTCACAAATACATATTTTTGCTATAGGTTGGTCAATAGTAAATCCTTTCCCAGCACTGTAACCAATAAACATTTACATATTCACATATATATCACAGCACGCCTTTTGTTTTCACTTACCTAGGCATATGCATGCATCCAAATGTAAATAGGAACGGAAAAAACAATTTGAAAAAAGTGAGCAAAATGTCATCATCATTTATCCTAAATATTCCTGAAACATTCTGTGTCCAAACTTATGAAAATTTTGAAAGTGTTAAATAAGTTTAAATACATATATAAAACCGTATGCTTATTTTGTATTCACAATGCGAACGAAATGTGCAGTCAAATATCACATTGTTTCAAAATATTTGATATCTAAAATCAACTGATTTTATTTACTTCAAGAGAATATGTAAAGTTACAGGAAAGCTTTCGGGATTGAAATTATACAATATCCTAAAATGAGTCGACATTTTGAATTTACATTTAGTTGACATTTTAATAGCATTAACAAAGGCATACTTATAGAAATAAATTAATTAATGAACAATTTACATTTATATCGTGGTCTGCACATTGTTTGGTTTATGCATTTTACATCGTAACGGAATAAAAAAAATATTAAATTAATAAATTTTGCCCTCACAAATTATTTTTGCGTAATTTTAATTTATTTTTTTTTTAACACTATATAACTATTTCACTGCTTTTTTGTTTGTTTATATGAAATAGGTTCAAATGGTTGCTGAAATATTGCAAAAATTGTACAGAAAAAAACATCAGTAATTCCAATTTTGGAACAAAACAATAACTACTGCTGACCGACACTTTCATTCTCGACTTCGACTACTTTAATGATGTTCCCACGATTAATGAAGTGTCAAGCATTATTGAACAATAATGCTATATATATATTTCTGTATGGCCATTGCAAAATTCGAAAAACACTTATATTATACTATCTTTGAAAAACAGAAAGTCTCCCGATTTTGATAGAATTAATAATTTATGTTTAAAGCAGTCTGCCAAAAAAGTGGTATAAGTATCACAAATACCTTAAGTTACTGTTACTTCTCACGAATACGTAATTCAAATCCCTAACTCAAGTAAACCTGCAAACTACTTTACCTCTTAGAGAGCTGTAAGTACGATTACGTCCGTTAGTGAAATACCAGGAAGAATCGTCAAAGAAACTTACACCTCTCATTCGCAAAGAAAAATTAGAAATTAAAACATAAGACCTGTTGAAATTTGTTATTTGTTAAACCCAACTTTACATTTGCTACCGCCGTCGTTAGCCATCTGCAGGAAGAACTTCTTCAAATAAATGCTTTTTTAAAAAACCCACTTAATACACTCGAACTAATTCGAGTTTTACTCGTTAACGTAAACCTTCTTTCACATCCCGTGTTTGCAATGAATTTTGATATTCCTTGCAAAAATGATGTATACTTAGATGTAATATCAAGTCCTAAAAATCACTTTAAAGGCCACATCATCAGCTTCATCATCTATAAAATTGACAATCTTACAAAATTTTTCAGCTTTTAATTAATAGAAGTTAAAAACTTTAAAGCAAAATTTTAAATATCGAAAGTATATTTCATTCCTTCATGTTTTATACTGCCCCGATTTGGTCTTTCATTGCTTATTGTCATATTAAAAAAACCACAAATTACGGAAAACGAGCTATTAACAAGGAAGAAAATTATATTCGGCTGTGACAAATGACCTTGATAACATTAACTACCAATAAAGAAATGAATATCTTGACAATATTTTAATTACATTTGTTAAAAACGGATTTCCTGCACATTGTCGACTGCGTGTGAAAGCTAATTCGAAATATATAATATATAATATGTAATATATAATATATAATATGTAATATATAATATATAATATATAATATATAATATGTAATATATAATATATAATATTTAATATATAATATATAATATATAATATATAATATGTAATATATAATATATAATATATAATATATAATATATAATATATAATATATAATATATAATATATAATATGTAATATATAATATATAATATTTAATATATAATATATAATATATAATATATAATATATAATATATAATATATAATATATAATATATAATATATAATATANATATATAATATATAATATATAATATATAATATATAATATATAATATATAATATATAATATATAATATATAATATATAATATGTAATACATAATACAACATACTTTTATATATTATTAGAAACCGATTTTTTTATTTTTTTACCTGACAGGTAGTACAATATCTTAAAGTGTTGAACATTTCATTTTTGATAACAGTCAGTTCCTGAAAGTCTTCATTTTTTCAATTTCTATTATAGTACTGAATACAGTGCCAATAAAATCATGTGTAAATAATTTTTTTAACATTTATTTATATGTTGCCATAGAAATTAGCTGTATTCTACAATCTCTTACGGCTTTAAAAAAATAAGTCTCTCTGTTAATAAAAGCTTCATGACAAAACGAGAACTAACAAAGTATAAAAGTAATTATATGAGCTCGGCTAAGATTCAAGCGAACTAAAAACCACCACTTTTATAACAATTTAAAGCATAGTGACAGCTGAAAAGTGCTTTTCCTGTTAATAACAGAATCTCTTTCTTTTTTCATTCAATCAACGACAACGTGTTTCGGAAGAGTCTTATTTAGCAGCGATTCACTTCAGGCTATTCTTGAAGCACAACAAATCGAAAGTGAACTCGTTTGCATTAAAGTAAATCAGTCTATTGAATTAACTATTGAAAATATTGCGTGAAACTGTATACATATGTCAGGCAGAGTGCAGCCAATTTGAGAAAAAAACCTTTCGATCACACCATTAACTTAAAAGATATTTTTTGATTTTATTTTAATTTTCCAGTTCTTCTTAGAAAATATCTTTATAAGAGTATATCTCTTCAAATTTCAATTTAAAAAAAAAAAAAAAAAAAAAAATAATGAAATTTAATATTAATATTAAATATATGAAATATAATCTTAATATTAATTAAGTGTTAAGCGTTTCTATTACTTAATGAGTAGCAAATTAACGGTAACCAATTTTAATGCCGCATTACTCTGTTAATTGAAAATTTTATTGCCTTATATTAATCACCTGTAAAACAAAACCCATAAAAACGAATAATAATAGGAAAAGTCACTAGCATGTGTTTTATACAGTTTTGATTACAAATTAAAGCCGAAAATTTCCTAGACAGTCTGATTTTAATTAAAAATGAAAATGAAGACAAAGTCAAGTTAACGTCATGTGGTGAAGAGCTCGATTTTGTATTTTAGTTGCGGCCATAAATTACACTTCAGCAAACGTGTTAAACAGCAAGCTCTAAAGTGTCAAAGCAAGTGACAATCACTCTCTATTTCAATAGCAACCGACTGTGATCAGTCAGTTAACGCTCTTGTATGGCATCGCTATTGCCGATCTCTATTCCTGTCGTGCTTTTTAATTGTCGACACTAAACTGAATCACCAGTTATCATAATGTATGTACGATTGAAAAATTTATGCGCATAAATAAACGACTTTTTTAAAAGCGTCATTAACTAAGTAACTAAATGAATAAATACTATATACATGCACCTCTACAATAGGATGGCAAAATTCGTTTTTTTTTTATTTTGATTGTACCCATTTCCGAAAGAAGGAAATATGTTAGCTCTATCGATGCATTTACAATTCATAGATATGCAACTCTAATGCACAAATCATCAGATCCCAAGTCAATTTCAGTTAAAAGCACGTCCACAATTAATGGAAAATACAGATTTATGTATTTTTAGTTTTTAGTGATGCTGGAAATCGATGTTAATATAATTTTCAATTTTTTATTTGCTTCTACCTTTGAAAGAAAGGTATACATTTTGTTGGATCGTTGAATAAATTCTCGTTGATTTCCGAAAGAAGGCGTAGAGGGAACTAAAGACTTCTAAATAGAACTGTGAATGTTTCATCTGAAAATTTCTCTTTTAAGTCTCACTGATACACAATGTATGTTACCTCGCTAAAATAAAAAAAAAAAACATTTTTTTTTTTAAATATTTTATATGAAATGTTCCGTGACATCTTTTTTATGGTAAGCGTTCAATTTAACGAACAGAATTTATGTATATTTCGTGCAAAAATCTGGAGAGTATTCAAGAGTCGGTTTACAGAACGATTATAATTTAATGGTTTTGAAATTTTTTAAAATATCGAGATGATTGCAAAATATGTCTACGTCCGTTATCCACTTTTTCTATAAAAAATTTTAAATTTTTGACACGCTTGTCTTAATTTGAAAATAAAAACTTTACTTGAACTTTCAACACAAATCAACGTGTGAAGTGCTGCGTGTGATCTCTGCAATAATAACTTATGTAAAATCTCATTATTATCATAAATCGACTATAGTTTACATTATAATTATCAAGAATTGGACAATCACTTATTTGGGGAAAGAAACAAAACTGTCTCTGATGAAGTTGCTTAGTTGTCACTGCGATTACTGATCTTTGTTTTCCTTTTTGTATTTTCCTTTAAAAAATTTGTGTCTTTTATATATAATTTACGTGACTGCACGTAAATATTAATCATAACGCTTTCAACTAAATTCTGAGAATCAATTAGCATTAGGTTTGCATTTTTATGTGAATGAGCGATGGTTGAATCACTGTCTGAACTGATTGGCTGTGTAGCTGGCTAACCTAACTGAATAAGCTGAATAAACTAGGTAACGACACCAATGGCAAGCAAGCATGCTTCTGATTCCATACATATTCTGATTCCATATATACATACATACATACTTACATAAATACATACAAGTGTAGACAGTAACTTGCTAGTCAGACAATCAATTCACAGTATGCCCCTGAATTATAAGATCATAAATTCATAAATACATTGCGAAAATTTTCTGCGAAGTAAAATACAGCTCCCCAATGTAGGCAATAAATATTTTTAGTTAGAAAACTTATTCATTTCCTTCGATTTTCAAATACTCTCCGATTCGAAATTATCAGCGTTTGCAAATTCAGAAAAATGGCAAACATTTTTCTTGCAGTGTCTTTAATCAGCACTGTCTGGCTTGTCTATCTATTTGTTTGATTGTCTGTTTGCCTTTCTTTCTTTTATTTATGAATTACTGTTTGGCGTTGAATTCTTAAATAAACTCATAAACATTTCATTTATGAGATTTTTATGATTTAGTTGCCACTACTGAATTCAGATGAGGGCAGGCAAACAACAGCAACAACAGTAGATGGACATATGTTCGCGCATATAATTTGAGTCATATGCTCGTTAGCAGTGCGTATAAGCATTTGAATACAAGGAAATATATAGATAATATATAAACGTTACTTTACTTCAAACTCCGTCCAATCTTTAACTTTATTTAACTATAAAAGAAATTTATTGTTAAAATAAATCGCTACAGAAACAAAAAAAAAACTAAATTTTTTTTTCATTTATTTCTACATAAGACTACAACAAACCAATTTAATTGTAAAAAGCGAGCGGTTTATTCAAAGAGGAACTTGCCTTTGTGAAGGTTAATGAAATTTTTACATTTATTTACATTCGTAAATATATCTCTCTGCCTATCTACTCCGCTGTCATATTGATGGAAAGCCGTTCCATTTATTTCTTCTTCTTTTTTTTAATTTTTGCTTCATTCACTTGTGTATAGTATTTGGTTGATTTCATTTCTTTTTTTTTCAATAAAGCAGTGTAATGGAAATGGTAAATGGCACCCCTGAACCTGAACCAAATATATCGGTAACAAAACCCACGCATGAATACTATACAACACACAAACACACAAGTCAAAAAATGAATCAATGTCTGCATATTTAGCATGCACATATTAAAAAAAAAAAAGAAAATTATATTGTCGAAAAAAGAAAAAAAAAGAAGCTTAAAAAAAGGAGGAAAGGCGAACGGGAAATGCACTGTGCTATTTTTTTTTTTTTTTAAAGAAGTTTTATTAAGACTGTAAAGAATACACACGAGAAGTAATAAACGTTTCTATTCCAAAGTTGAAAATATCTTATAGCACACGCTCAGTTAAAAGTTTTTGTTCTAAGGACACTGTTAGTTTTGGTCGAAACTAATTTGGAACTTTTTCTACCTGCAAAAATAAAACGTCTTCATATAATGATGTTTGACGCCTTTCAATGATGATAAACTTGATATTGCCGCTATTACTATTTGTTAAGAAAGCCTCATACAATACGGCGTACAATGTGTATGTCGTGGCCTTAATGAATTTAATCATTCACTCACTCATCTATTGATCATAATCAATCATTAAGCGATGAGTGATAAATGTAAGAAAAGGCACAAAGATTAGACGCCATGCTAGCGAAAGCCAATTCTATGCAAAAAGTTTCATCACTTTCATCGTTATATATCTAGCGGAAGTTATTTTTCCAGTTCACTGCAACGAGCAAATATTTTTTACACAACCATGCCTAAAAACAAAGTTCTATAAAGTTCCAACAAATTTTTGTGAAAGAATTTTGCAATAAATCTTATGAACTTTTATTTTTGAGTCCCTCCTGAACTCAACATGCCAATACGACATAGAAGCAAAAGAAGAGCTCAACATTTGATACTTGAAAAAATAATGCTTAAGTATTTTACATCCAGTTTTTACTTACATTCAGAGTAACCTAAATAATTAAGAACAAACGTAAGTTTTTCAAATTGTTCAAAATAAAAATTCACAACAAATATTTTATTTATTTCGCTATTAATGCTAATATGAACTCTATTTATTACGTACAGCTGACGCTAGCATGTGAATTTGGTAAAAACTTAAATCAAATCTTACATCTTTGAAATTTTAACGGCCTAACTAACTGTGCATACTCACCGTTTGCAAGTAGAAATGTTTGCAAAATATTTGAAATCATAACAACTCGCGGCCCACGTGCATTTTACCGAAAAAATAAAGCATCGCTAGTAAAACAAAGCAGTACAACCTCAATTGTTGTACAAAATACATCGAACCTAGACTTAGATCGCCTCTATGACTACAAGCTGTTTTAGTTTTATTTTTTTTATTTATTTTCTTTTTTGTTACTGCTGTTGTTGGAGCCGTTGATTGCATGTGGCAAATCCGTTGTTCAAACATCAGTCACGCTAGATTTAACAATGGGCATCATTGCAAAGACCAACTGAACGTGACCGATTGCCAATCATCACAAAGCCAGACTGAATAATGCCTGCATTTAAACCGCTATGCGTGTAGACGAGACTGGATATGATGCATTGAATGACAATAATATTTCGTAATAAAGCTTAACAATAATCAATATCCCTTTAATGTGTAACTTTTACATTTCGTAATTAAGGCGGGAATATGTATAATATTTTTTTTCTTTCGTATTCCCAAGCAATCTTACAATGCCCACATATATACATTGCCAGCTATTATAACTAGGAGAGCGCATTATTTTTTTTTTCATATCATGCATCTGCACATTAGACTCGAAGACGTGCTCAACCATCGCGCTAACAGTAGACGTCATTGGCAGACAATAATTTTTATTTGTACTCGTTGAGCATTCATTGTTGTTCGTTATTATTAAAATATGATGTTATTGCTTTTACATATGCGAACTTATTTCAAAGACGCTATTTATTTTATGTATTGTTGCTCATTTTCGTACACTTTTTATGTCTACAAGAATTTTCACAGGTCTCAAAAATGAGTGTAATTTTCGCTTGAACAGGCCATGCATTATAACAATTAATTGTCTCTTTCACTGATTGATGCTTTCTCTTTCACTTTAGAAGCTCAACAAAGCATACTCGAAAAGGCCTGTAATGACTGAATGCA
The DNA here is from genome assembly GCA_000671755.1 of Glossina brevipalpis. Lineage (NCBI taxonomy): Eukaryota > Metazoa > Arthropoda > Insecta > Diptera > Glossinidae > Glossina > Glossina brevipalpis. The sequence continues at coordinate 4,803,035 of KK351015.1, read as the reverse complement.
ATCAGCAAAGAAATCATCAAGATTCTACAAATTTGCTTTGGAGGAAGCTCTCTTTAGGTCATAATAACAATGTCGTCTTACCTGATTTCTGTTCTGTAACTCCAAGTCTAGTATTTTTCATGAATAGAAACATACAAAAGTGCACGGACAGACTGGCAAGCTCCTTATTCACACTCATAATAAATATTTTTTCTTTCTCCGATTTCATGCTTGTGACGATTACAACTGCTTTTTCTGATAGCACATGGCGTTATAATCCTCCTCGTTTTTATTCCCACTTATTTATATAATAAACGTTAATTATTCGTGTATCATTATTATTCCCCTAATTTTCCCAAACATTCTTAAAAATGCCAAGAAATTACCAAAAATATATGCGATTGGTTTGAATAAAAAATGCGAATGAATTGAAATTGAAAAGAAAAGTATTAAATGAAAGTCAAGAAAAATAAATCAAAGACGAATTAAAATAAAAAAAATTTTTCTAAGTTTTGGACATTGAAAAATTTTTCTAAGTTTTGAGAGGACTGAATGGCTGGCACAATATAGTGAATGGAAGGCACAATGTAGTGAATGAATGGCAAAATGAGAGGACTGAATGGCACAATGTAGTGAGTGAATGGCACAATGTAGTGAATGAAGGGCAAAATGTAGTGAATGAATGGCACAATGTAATGAATGAAGGCCACAATGTAGTGAATGAAGGGCACAATGTGGTGAATGAAGGTTACAATGTAATGAATGAAGGGCACAATGTAGTGAATGAAGGGCACAATGTAGTGAATGAATGGCCAAATGAGAGCGCTGAATGGCGCAATGTAGTCAATGAATGACAAAATGAGAGGACTAACTGGCACAATGTGGTGAATGAATGTCACAATGTAGTGAATAATGACTGAATCGTAAATCCTTGAGTTAGAAAAGTAACTATTGCGACATTACGCAGACGGACAGGCATATATGTATATATAATATGCTCGTGACAGCCGTTGAACCAAACGATTAGCGATGTCATTTTCAGCTTGTCGAGAATTGCGAGAATTTTCCTCGTAAAGTAGAATTTTCAATCAACGATAACTTTACAACCGACTAATTTTTCACTGATGCTATGTTGATAAACACCCAAGCTAGTCTTGTGAGGTCTGTACCTGTTTACAGATATTTCGTTTTTTAAGAGATAGTTGGAAACATATATGTAAATAAAGAAAAAACAAAAAAACAAAAATTCGTAAAAGACTTGTAAAATTAGATTTATTAACTACTCTACTACAAAACTGCAAAACTATTACAAAAATTTTTCAGCTTTTTTCAAAGTAATATTTGTGGCCTGGTGTAATTCTGGTAAGCACTACTTCGTATGAGATATGTAGCAATCTTTAAAGATCATTTACTTTTATTATATTGTGCTTAAGGCGGTCAGAAATGTTTTTGGGTATTGTTTTTTTCAGTTTTGTGATGAGCAAGCCTTTTATACGCGTTAATATATAATGCTACCACCTGGTTTTGCTAGAAAGTGGTATAAAAAAGTAAGCAATTCATAATTCGAAATCTGGTCTCTCCACGGACGCCGGTGCCCATCCTGAGAACCTGACGAGTTGCCAGTCTCTGGTAGGGCTCTACTCTTGACAGCAAGGAAAATGTTGAAAGTCAAATTTATTGAATCTTTACTCTTCTAGATGGTTGCCTACAATGAAGGTCAAATCTGTAGTAGCTACACGAGCTGCTGTCAAAAATTTCATAGTATTTTCAACAGGATTAAATTTATCCCAATCCGCAGGTCTACACTAAGTAGATTTAAATCATTTTTTACCTTCTGTCAATATTAAAAAGCATTATAACAGCAAACACTCAGCGCATACCAAAATAACGGTTTCACCATTTACGTCACTACTGAATCAGTGGATCAAAGACTGCCCGGTTTTGCTGTGTTTAAACAATTCACGAACTGCTGGGCAAATTCAAAATTCTGGAAATGCTTTCATCTTATTCCTTTATAGAGTTCCTAGCCATCAGACAGGCAGTTTTTCTGGCAGCAGATTAGATATGACTCTTATCAAGAGAAAAGATCGTTAATATCCAAATGAGTCCAACTTTGAGGATTGTCATCAGATCTGAATTCCAGGTCATGGTGGTGTTCATCCAAACGATAAAATTGATCTATATGCCCGTGAAGTTCGGTTTGATGGAAACATCCTCTCCATCAATTATCCCTCTAATGATGTTTTTCGTCTTATTTGGAATACCATCTTTGCAAGACTGGAAAGACAAATATCGTGAAACTACAAGATCAAATGAAGATCGTTTTTTTACAAGATTCCTCATTTCTTGACCTTTGAACTGGGAGATTAAGGTGCTCAGCAGACTTATGAAAAATCATACTCATGACAAACTCGAAATTGAACTTTTCGCTTCATCTGTTATACAAATCATTATTGTGATAATATAAATTGAATATCCTTGGCCGTCTTAACTTATATTATATATGTATAATAAATACAATACACTAAGCAGTGAAGTGAATTAAGAAAATTGATATAAAAAATAAAATATAATCGACAAATTCCACTATATAGTGTTAAGTAAAGTAAAAAAAAAATATAAATGATTCTAACATACAACGGAATTCAGTGTTCAGATTTTATTCTAACGCGAGCTTGAGTCTACGTAAATATAATTGTCCAGGATATGGAACGGTGGAGTCCATTGGCAACTTAACTAGGCTGTCGTAAATTTAAAGAGCTTAGAGTGAAGATTCACTATATTGCGGCATCATTTGCCTACAGGCAAAACTTTCTTTTCTCGACGTCTATTCAATCATCCAAAAAATGTCGGAAATAAATATAATAAAAAGCCGAAGAACAAAAGCATACAAATGTAAACGTGTGTCTGAGATAAACTTTATACTAACGACCTTAAATCTCGTAATAAATAAATAAATAATAACAAACTTTTATTTACGGTTTTGGATTGCGCAACGATTCCGCCAACGAGAAAGTTCAGTAAAATATTTTGATTCCTTTTGAAAAAAAATGAGTCGAATTCATTAAAAATTTCTCATACATTAAAAGATTTTTTAAAATAACTTTCCGAATACACGAGATATCAATTTTTATTTAATCATGTCTTCTCCATTCCGCAATCGAAGGTCTTTCAATATTTCCCTTTTGTAATATGACGTAGCTTGTACTGTTGCCTTTTGCATTCATCTGAACTCAAAAGACACGAAATTTTCTTTTTAACTTTTACTTCTGGAATAGGTGAACAATTGGCAAAACTTCCTTATAAGCTAATGACACAAATAGTTACCTGAATTGGAAAAATTAAAACTCTACGAACAAAATCAATGAAAAAATTCATGAATATTGTTATGGTTATTTGAAAGTAACTATATATACATATATATATATATATATATATAGTTACAGTTATATATATATATATATATATATATATATATAAATAGTCTACAGAATAACAAAAAGAAACTTATTTCAGCGGCAACACATAAACCAGATTTGTAGTCAAACAAGAAATATCGAAACCTTTAAACACTAGCCTCGACGTTAGATTAGTTTAGCTTCCATAATCAATTGGAGTGGAAAAGAAAACCAAAAACCAAGCAAATCAATAACGATTTAATTACATAAAGAAAGGACAATTTTCGATGTCAGACCTGCGAATTTCTTTTGAAGTAAATAAAAAAAAAAAAAAAAAAAAAGATTTATTTGCATATACACGCGCGTTTTAATCTGCAAAAATATTTTCTAACAATTTTTCCACATTTTTAACCCAATGACTTGAACCAACGTATAGTCAATATTTGCTTTGCAACCAACTTTGGCATATTTCAACTGAATGTTAATAAGAAGCAGAAACATGAGCAAAAGATAATTTTGAATGCAAACCTCATACGAAAGCCTTAACTCTTTGCATACCTTCACTTACATATACCATAAAGCACACTTTATTTTTAAAAATAATCGCATAACAAAACGAAAAAAGAACATTTTCCAAATTTATCTTCACCTTATAATGAATCCTATATGCTTATCTAGTAGATACTACTGATAAGAAAAACATTTCCAAAATTTACTTTTTGTCGAACTGTTTCAGTTCTCGGCCGGATCTAATCTATTTTTCATTTTATTCTAGGCACGGGGATTAAGAATATCTACGTTGTGTTTCATCTTTTTATTTTATTTCAATCTTGAATCAACAAAAGCACGATGAATGTAAACAAACACTAACGGACGTGAAAGATTATATATTAGCTTTGCGGAACCTTTCGATAAGTAGTTCAAAGAGTTACAAACAACACGAAAAAATAAATATAAGCCCATCCTATCTGTGTTGGCGGGTATAAAATCTTATGCAACCTCAAGTGGCCTTCGGCTACAAAAAAAAGAGAGAAAAAAGCATTACTTAAAAAATCTCTATGATGGCAATAAACTTTTTGTGACATTGTAACAAAAACAACAACAGCACTAGCACTACTAACACAAAAAACAACAAAAGTAACATAAGTTACCGAAAAAACACACATATGCTCACGTTTAGCAAACACATTTAGTGAATGAAGAAACAGGCGACGTTGTAGATTTTCTTATTTTCTGCAAAACAAACAGCACACATCTATCTATAAGTGATGTATGTGTTTGCATATGTTTCTGCATATGTACAAATTTGCTGTCAGCATAACTAATGGCTATTAGCATCAACAACGTAACAACAAACCATCAAAAACTGCTCTCTTCTCTCTCTATTTTTTTTTCTCTCTGTATTTGAACTTTATCGCATGGTTGTAAATGTTATGCATTTTTTTCGCTTATTTTAATAAGAGATTTAATTTTCATTGCGACCAACAGAGAATAGAATGAATGATATATAAATTTCATTTGTAAATCACTCACGCGATTGAATTAAAGATGTAAATAAAACAAACAAATAAATTGAATGCGAACTAAAAGTTCGCTTTCTGTATAATTGCTATTGATCTTATTTAACAATAATCTATTACTTACTTCGACATTGCACAATTTTCATGGTAATGCAATGAATTGAATTAAAAATTCATTAAATCTAATCTAACGTTACAATGATTGTGTGTATCTGATATACACAAATTCAATGAGGGAAATTGCGATAAGAATCAACCGTTCAAAGATGAAAAATCGAACTTTTTTATTATTCCAATTCTTGTTTATAATTTTTGCAAATTCGAAACAAACAAATTTGTAGCAAACTTTTCTACTTCTTCTTATTTTATGTTAACTCACCTATTACACAACGCCTTTTGCTCATGGAATTGCAAATGTCTCAGTAGATTACGCTAAAATTCCTACGACAGTTAGCTTTTAAATCTTTTAAAGAACGTGCATGTATGTATGTATATATCATATGTGTTTATATGAGTGTAATAGGTGGGGCATTATTTATATTTTAAGCCTAATGGTGACAAAACATAATTTGTCATTAAAAATTACTTTATTGTTTTATGAAATGTTTTGAGTGCGAGCAATCTTTATTGAACTTGGTTCATCTTGAAGCACATAAAGTTGATTGCTGTTTACCTTCCGGCCGACGAGCATCGATCATGATTCGTCACCTGTTACAATTTTATGTACGTCTTTCAAAAGCATCACCTTTGCATTGTTTATGCATTTATTTGCATTAATCATTTTTGAGATTTCGTAAAATCGAACGTGAACAAAAGTTTTTTATAGCTAGATGAATAGGTAACATTTTGTATATGCTGGTGGTACTAATGCCTAAAGTTGCCTCAATTTACGAGTGTGTCACTAGCAGAGGTTGCTTTATCAATGTTTGCACAGCGTCGATATTTTCTGGCAAAAAAAAAAATTATGGACGACCTTGACGACTTCTCTCGTAGGGCGAGTGGCGGTCACGACTAAACTTGCTCTACCAGCACGACACACGATGGGGCTTCATCGTCAAAAGTGGAAGTAACTTGTTCAATACACTCTTGTCTTTATAAATCGCGTCGAAAGTCGCACGAAAATTTTCAGCAGCTGGTCCCATTTTTTTCTGACAAATAATTTCCAAGTCAATATTCTTTCTTTTTGATTTGTGGAAAACGGTTGTAGGAAGGCCTTTAACTCGATAGGTCTATATCTCCAGTAGTTAAAAGATAAACAAGATTTATTAATATATTGGTAAAGTAAGTTAGTATAAATGACAAAGCATCTGTACTTGGAACCTCAGAGCAAAATAGATAGAGAATGGAGAAGATGCGCGATCGATGGGATTTCATTATTATTATATTTATATTATTTAACGGATAACACCGTTGTAACAGCATACAAAAACAGATTTCTGACAATTTCTTTGGAATTCAAAGCAAGAAAACAGAATAATAATATTTGAGGAGTTATTAAGCGCATGTTTAAACACTTAAAATACTCTTATTTTTGAAAAATGCTATAAATAACAACATTCAAGATAAACTTTGCAGATATCTCTAACTACGGCATGCAGTGCATCTAGCCCAAATTTGAACTTAAAAAAATCAAATAAGAAAATTACATTCGGTTGTGCAAAATCTTTTATGACCACCAACTTTGTCTTAAAGAATTTTGACACTATAATACTGCGTAGGCGTGGCAGATCTTTTCGATTTTTATCGGATACTGTGAAAATTTTTCTCGCGTCATTCGTGAATGGTGAGCAAAAGACTCAGTAAGCAAAAGTGTTTTCAGCTTATGTTATAATATAAGGAAATTCCCCTGGCAGACATTACACAGTAAAGCAGCCAGGCGGACAGATGGACAGACGGACATGCTTAAGACTATAGCTTAAGAAAGCCTAAAACGTTTTTTGAGGTTTTTCTTTACTTTATTTTAACTCAATAGAACTTCTTGCACATGTTTTTTTAAATTTTCTTTCAAACAAATCTGCGAAAAATAATTGAACACCTTTGTTAAAACGGTGGTTATTAAGTCTAAAATTTTATGTTAAACTTTCAAAAAAGGAACATCACTTATATCTTCCTCTTCCGTTTCGTTCCATTTGTATCCGTTATATTTAACCTTAAGAGAGAGAGAGAGAGAGAGAGGGAGGCGGAGATCGAGAGAGACAGAGAAACAGAGAGAGGAAGTCACTGAACAGGCGGCTAGTACCGGCGATGTCCGCAATGCTGAAAAGCTATTGCTACAATAAAAATATTTTAACGACATAAGTGTACGGGCAGCTTTAGCTCTTAATTAAACAACATCTGAAATGTTATGAAGTGGGACGATGCTGATTATTGTAGATTACCGTCATCATTAATCATAGATTAACGACTTTTTTAATTTTAGAATAATTTGCCAAAACTCACACACGTTTCCCATTTTTGCTGTTGAGAATAATTTACCAAGTTTAAGATTTGCACATACAGTCAATGTTATCCAATACAATATCCGGTAAAGTCGATTATTTCATTGTCGTAAGCATGCCGCATAATTAAAATAAACGACCGCCTCAATTTTATGTTGAAATATTAATAGAGTTGCTGACGATTAGTTAGCTTTGTCTATATGTTAACGTCTCTTTCCTCGATTATATAGAAATAAATTTGATGATATCATCTGTTGGTTTTGTGGGAGTTGTTTAATTTTATTGTTTCTTTTTATTTATTTTTTTGTTTGTTTGTTAATCAAATTAATGAAAAACCTTTAAATTCTTTAAAATATGAGTTTTATTTCATGCTGGTTGAGCATAATGAATAAATTCTTTCATTTCAATTACTACTAATCTGAAATTAATTAACAATAAAATGTTTGGAATGCAATCAAATAGTTTTTATTCTTTAATCAGATATGAACAAACTATGTATGTGCATATGATGCGATTCAAACAGTGAATATATCGTTATTGCTGATGTGGTTTCGTATCTTTTTTTTCTTTTATAACTTTTAAACACAAATGCCACAATAGATTATATCAATTCGGGGTATACAAAACGACGTGGTATTTGAAATTCGTTATATTACTGCAAAGTCTACGTAACATAGGCAGGAACATAAAATTTCATGAATTGCTCTCAAATAAAATAAAACAAAAAAAAGACGAAAAGGAAAAAAGCGAGTTGAGAATAATAAAAATAAAAAATATGCTTAAAAAGTTTGCTTAATAAATCTTCGACATTTTTCTATTTTTTATAAAGTTTTGTTGAAATTTGCTCAACAAGTTTTTGAAAAATACTGAGGGTAATTCGTATGATAAAATGGCAAAACGTTTACTAAACATTTACTTCGGCATTGAGTTCTCTTCAGCAGATATTAAAAGTGCTGATAAGTGCTTGCGATATACGTTTCAATTTATTCAACGACAACTCAAATGAATTCATAGATCAAACATTTATGTTGGATTTCAACAAAATAGAACCGTAAATAGACGAACAAATTAAGAAAAGATGCTTAATATTCATGTAGTGCATTTATGTTCTTCTTTTTTCAATAGAAATTCGTAGATCCGCTTCTTCTAATATTTCATTAACAAACGGCGTGAACCTCTTGTCAAGTTGGTTCTAAACAATTTCTTATAACAAAAGTTTACCAAGATTACCCCTTGCTACGATTTGAGAGTATTTGCTACTTTCAAATTATTTTACAAATGTAATCAAAGATTTTTACGACACGTGTAATATGATTCCTTCTTTATATTTTCGTTATATTTTAAATGAGAAGTAAACACTTTTGATGTACTATTTGATGACTATTTCTGAATTTTATAATTTTTCAATCCTTCGATGGTAGATATAAACTTATTTGCCCCGGATAGCAACAACTTGTTACAGCTAAGCTGTTTTATTGCATCTACAAGAATGGAATAGTTTTTTAGTCAAACATATTTTAAACACTTCTTTCTAAGGAATGTAAAAATTGTGGCATATCCATAATTTAAACTAAAGGCAACAATTTTTTCATCTTTCAGGCAATGTAATGAATTTAGCATGGAAAGAACGACTAGTCTTTAAAAAAAATCCCAGAATCGATCCAATCTTTGTGTTCTAAAACAAATGCTACTTAAAGAGGTTATGAATCATTGATCGAAAGCAGTGGTCCTCAAAATGGTATAACGTCTAAAGGATAGTTGTAGTGTGGCAGAATATCTCATGCGGGTATTTCCAAGTAGTTTTTGCCCAGCACTGCAACATATGATCGAGTGTGGTTTTGCTGCAAGATCGCTTATATTCCAACAGTTTCTCCGTCATTGCTGGGCTTAAAAGCGTACATTTTTTTGGAGGCGTACCCCCTGAAGGCTTCAATCGGTTTTTGTAGCTATACTATGATACCACAATCACTTAATCACATCGGGTTGAAAACTTAATAAAAATAAAAACGACGTTTTAATATGAAGGTAATTAAGTTATCGTCTAATTCAATACATCTCTAATAGTAATACACTTTATTGCAAATGCTTTTGAACCTGTTTATATTTCTAATAAAATAAAGGAGCATACAAATGGAAGTAGAAGATACTTAACAAATGAGTTCCTATCGTTTGATCAGACTGTCGACGGCTTACGAACTTTTTATTTTGATTTCGGAGTGACTGTCTATATGTTAGTCTCCATAATGTAAATCAGGGTAACCGGCTTTCTAAAATGTAATTGAGAAAAGTCAGCTGCTCTTCTTGCCTGAACAGCCTAGTAGATTTCTTTCTTTGTCCTTTCTATGTAAAAAGCATATTGTCAGCTAAAGGTATATCAGAAGTAAATTGCTCCTTAGGACCATTTTAAGACCGTTCATTTACTTTGCCCGGAAACTTATTATGACTTCATTTAATTTCCGGATCATTTTTTTTAAATTTTACATGAACATGAAAACCGTGAGAATTGAAAAACAACTTTCTTTTAATGTTTACCATTTAGGCTCCATTCATTATTCAGTTACATTTCAATTTCACCAAACATAACAAAATGCCACAACATAAATAAAAAGAATTAAATAAATACTTCGATTAAATGTTAATCAAAAAATTCCATACATCGATATAAAAAGAAATTGACCATCTATGGAAGGACCAGGCATAACCAGGCACACAAACACCATAACAAATCGCTGTCATGAGTAATATGTCGAATTTTTCATTCGTATTTATAAATGTTTTTCTTTCATTAATAGGATTAAATCGATATGAAACAATTAAAAGTACAGTAAACTCTAATATCTTGGAGAAGAAAAAAGAAAATCATACGATAGGAGTGTAAGCGTACATGCACAGATCCCCAAGTATGTATTTAACTAAAAGCATCAATAACCGTCTTAATTAGCAGTATTACTCGCATTGAAAACCAATATCAAATGCCAGTAAATGCGTACACACACACACATATATATATGTGCACATCCATCCATTATTTAGTAACAAATGCTTGTTTTCTTCATACGAACACACAATATTTGTCTGTATGAATGAATGTTCAACACAAGGTAAGGTAAGGTTAAAGGATTGAAATTTTTAAGATGCTAGTGTGTACATAAAAGAAAGAAAAATTGTACAAAGAAAAGTTGGTCTAACAAAACTCTAATGGATCTGTTACCACATGCATGGTGTAATATCATCGCATACATGCTGGTACTTGTGGTTATGGTGGTTAGATAGATGGTGTGTACTGATGTACACACACGGGTGTGCAATTGTCATTGTCATGCATTAATAATTCATTTTTTTTTAAATGGTTATGCCATCAGAAAAATCTACCAAATATCCACAATTGCACGAATTGAAAAATCTCCTCCTCTCTCTTCGAAAGTCTGGTAAAACAACTATTTGGTAAACTTTTAAATTTTTACTACTGACAATTTGATGATAAATAGGAACTTGAGGCAGCTTTATATCCTACCGTTTGTGTGGTAAATGGCATTGATGCAATGTTATATTTATATGTAGTTTTGTAGACTTGTGTATTACTTAATAATTCCCCTCAGTTCATCTGGTGGATTGATTTCAGTTTTTTTTTCATCTGATGAAAAATGCCAAAGTGCCACACCTTAATAAAATTGTTTATAAAAAGGCTCTACAATTAAATTTAAAAAAAACAACTCTGTTGCAATGATTCGTAGTCCAATCTTATGAAATTCAATGCCACCACCACTGGAGAGCGTTTATAATTTCAACTGGTTTCTTAGCATGTTGAACGCTCAATAAAACATTTAAATATAAAATATGTAAATGAAAACGAATGAAAAATTTATATTTGCTTTTGCAAAGAATTTTGGTCGAAACATTCTGTAGTTTATACTAAAAGCTTACTGAGAAATCTATGTTTCCCTTGTGGGCTCTACAATCATGGCAAATTGTTTTCTGTGATCTCATTAGCTCGACGATCGTTTTGTCTCACTTTTTACGCATTTGTACAAAGTAATGAGTGTAAAAAGTTCGCTTCAAAACGAGCATAACTCCTTCGTGTTGTTATTTTTGTTTTTGACCACCGTAGTCATCTTTAGAGAAGCTTCCTATCTCTTCTTAAATTCAACATACACTCACTGAGAAACTTCTTACGGATTGACATATAAATTACTAATGGGTTGGCAGCTAAGTAAGTGCCGAATTATAGATGTCTCTCACTCCTATTTTTATGATATCCGTAAATGTTATGATCTTCTTCTTCTTATATATGTCAGCTGTTATCCTTATCTACCTTTACAAATTCATTGCGTAAATATTTTCTCAAAATTTTTTTTTTACCTCAGCATTAATATGGAGTGCAAGCGCGAACATTTGCGTCATATTTTGCTTTATTACTTTCGTAAAGGAAAGAAAGCAGTGCAAGCTACCAAAAAGTCACCTGACGAGCATGGTGATGGAGCTCTTAAAGAAAGGCAATACCGAAATTGGTTTGAAAAATTCCGCTCTGGAGATTTTTCTCTTAAAGATGACCAACGTTCAGATCGACCAGTTGAGCTTAATAAGAATGAAATCAAAACCATCATCGCAGCGGATAGTCATGTAACTACACGGGAGATTGCAGAGAAGTTAAATGTTTCACATACAGCCATTCAGAAGCATTTAGAAAGCGCAGTAGCGCTTGCGAATTATTGCTTAAACGCAATGAATTCGATCCGTTTTTAAAACCAATCTTTATTGGAGACGAAAAGTGCATTGTGTACAACAATGTCAATCGAAAACGATCGTGGTGCATGCCCAATGAATCATCGCAAACTACTTCAAAGGCACATATACAACGAAAGAAGATTTTGCTGTCAATTTGGTGGGATTGGAAAGATCCGGTGTATTTTGAGTTGCTCCCAAAGAATCAAACCATTAATTCGGATGTCTACTGTCGGCAATTGGACAAATTGAATGCAGAGGTCGCGGAAAAACGACTAAAATTGGTCAATCATACAAGTGGTATTTTCCACCAGGACAATGCTACGCCGCATACTTCTTTCATGAAAATGGATGGACCTTAGTTGAGGATTGATGGTACATCCACCATATAGTTCTGATCTTGCGCCATCGGATTACCACTTATTTCGATCCCTAGCCAACTCCCCTTGTGGTAAAACTTTCAACGATGAGGTCGTTGTAAAATCTCACTTAACTCAGTTTTTGGCCAAAAAAGCTCAGACTTTCTACGAGCATGGAATTTTCAAGTTGTCAGAGAAATGGCAAAAGATCATCGAACAAAGTGGAAAGTATATTATAGTTTAAACTTCATTCCAAGTAAAAAGAAAACTTTTTATTTTATTGAAGAAGTCGGCAATTACTTAGTTACCAACCCAATATTTAAATTAGTTCGCATTCTTGTGCCTCTAATGCACATTTTTGGCTAAACAAAAAAAAAATAAAAATCTCCATTACTGATGAGTATAAACCAGTTAAATTACATTATAAGTCAGGCACTGAACATCGTATTTGAATTATGATTTATAGAAATCAACTCCCGTTCGTGGATTAGGCAATCATTAGCCCATAATAAGATAATGTAAATAGTGCGATAGCGTAGTCGATACGATCATTTTTGTCTACCTAGCATTTCATTGTGATCTCAATTTCATGTTTTGTAAAAGTTTTTGTCGAATTTTATTTTTCTTACTGTCAGTTCTCAGGCTCAAAAATCTACTAAATAGATGATAGTTTCTAAAATCTATTAGTAACCCTTCCTATATGAAATCTACTCAAAACTCCAGGAACACTTTCAACATTAATTAAAAAAGCACAACAACCACGTATGTATTAAATATTCTTCAAACCATTTAACCTTATAATAAATATAATTTCATATAGTGACGAAACGTTAACGTATTATGTATTAGTACGGATTAAACAAATGGATTTTAATCTCCTAAAATCTTCTGATAACTCAATGTTTATCCCTGCACTATGTAATAATGAAAATTTATTAAAGAGCTTTCACGCATCAACACATGTTAGTCATGACAAAGCCGTACAAGATATCCTCTTAATTCGTAATACGAAACGTACCAAACAAATATAATTAAACAGGGTAGAGCTTACTGTTTTAGAAAACAGTAATATGTAATTGAATCATAGATACTTTTACAGTTGCTTTTTATTATCGTGAGTAAACTCAAATAAATTATAAAAAAAAAATTTGTTTTTAAATAAACTTTTACTTAAATGTGAACTAAAAGGTGGGAAGTAAATTTTTTGTCAGAGTCGCTTTTATATGTCACTATACACAAAAGCTTACTGTACTTAAGATGTTTCTAAACTCATTAAGCCATCAGAAATGACTGGAACAAAATTTATTTTCCCAATTTTAGTTAATTTATTTAAAAGCTCCTTTTAAATTTTTTTTTTTTAAATTAATTTTTTTTTCCTGTGTAGTTTTTCATAATTCGCATTCTACTCTTCGACCCTATTATTTGATATGAATATTTAGAGGATTGTTAATAAGAGGACACCCCGCTACTTTGTACTGCTTATCGCATTTAATATAAATTTAATATAAACTTACTACTACTACTTAGCTGTTGCATTCTGTTCTCCAAGGTGTTTCGTATGATACCGGTATTAAAATGATTGTTAAGTGTCTGATAGTTGACTATTCTACATAGTATTGTCATAGAAACTAAAAACGTCAGCAACATTTTTGCGTAATTGAATATAAGAAGCTGCCCGAAATATCGATTGAAAGTTTTCATGTATTTGTAATGAAAACCATTATAAGAACGAATATTGAACGTGTGTTACGTTTTGACCTCGTTTAATTGTATTCGTCATTAATTTAATGTTGGAGATGTGTAATATATATAAAATAAAATATTGAAAATAATTCTTACCAAAATTCATTAATCACAAATAACATGCACTTATGTTACTGCAATTTGTTTCTACTCGTTTTTCCATAAATATATGATATAACAGTGAAACCAGCATTTCAGTGCGTTAGTTACATAACATACTTATGTCAAATCTTCATTTTCCCGTTTACATGGACAATACTAGGGCAGTCTTATCTCTTACTATTACATAGCTACTACGCTATATTTATTTTCCGGTGTCGTTAAAAATTTATTTTCTTGATTTATATAACTCAAAATAAATGTTTAACTTTTAGTACAATATTTATGCTGTATCTAGTAAATAGAATTTATATTGTGTGTTGCCTTAAGGGATAAATACTTGTTTCTCCTTTATGAGGACATAATTGTGTTCATTATTATTTATATCTATAGTAAAAGATAGTGTCATACATATATTCTTAATTACTTCTATTTAATGTGTTCGTCTTTATAAATTCAAGGAGTTAGATCTTTACCTGTAATATGAATAATAATAATAATAATAATAATATTAATAAATGTAAATTAAGGCAACAAATAATTTCACCATAGAGGATATTAATTTCTAGAATCTTGTTAATCTAGGCATTTTTACGAACAGATAGGATAAATTAATAATAATTCGTAATTCATAAATTCATAAATATTACCATCGTAAGATTCAAATATATTTTGTATAAATCCCAATTGAGTGGAATAAACGTCTAAAAACAACAGCAAACTCTTCACACAATAGTAAGGCAGTGTTGAATAGGAACAGCGATTCAACCCAAGACACTATACGAGTCATATGGTTTTATCTCAGTGTACATTGATCAATCCGTTATAATGGCTTATAACAGGAGGTCTTGAGCTTATAATAGAAGGTCTTGAGATTTAAAAAAAGCGGAAAACCTTTACCTTCATATGCAAACCGATACATTTATACGATCGCCTGCGCTTGGTTAGCAGAGACGTCTTCATAATCAGTAAAGGTGAGAGAACCCTTCAAAACTTTATGGCTTTCGCTCTCCAGGACACGGGGGCGCGAAAGGCTTACCCCCTCCATGTAAGTGTAAACAGGCCATTATATACTTGAACTTACTTCTTACTACTTTAATATAATTTCTATTCTTCTTCAAAGATAATTACATATGAATTAATCGTTCAGTTTGTAAAACTCAAAAATAAGCTTGATAGATTTCCACCTAATCCCCACACGGTATTTGCATATATGAGATTTTAAATCATTTTAGTCAAGTCCTTGTTTCACCTCTCGGTGGGAAAAATTCCTTCAAGATCCGTTCATGACAGCATTCTATATATATATATCTAACGGACAGAAGCAAAAACGAAAAAAATTCCACATATTTTAATATATACTCCTTAAAAATTCAACTCCCTATCGTTCTTTTAGGTCACAAAAGTTAAGTAAGGTTTAAAAAGTCGCTTTAAAATGAATTAAATTTTTCTTTATTTTTGAATTATGTCACAACTATAACTAACGATTGCCTCTCGCTATGAAATTGGACATTTAACCGAAAATATAGCTTTTAGGACATTTTGAATAATTAATCTAACTGGAAAAAAAAATGTCAAACAATTGTTGAGAAGGGATCCGATTCCATTTTCTTCCCTTTTTTTATTTTAATTTAATACTTAATTACCTTTTACTTCCTCTTTTCGTTCTTCTAATTGTTTGCTATTACTGACAATTCTATATTAATTGTGATTTTTTAAATACGCATAATGCACTTTTCCCTTTATTTGCGAACATAATCACTGTACGTTCTATTTCTATATTATTATTCTCTTACCTTTACTAAAGACTTCAAACTAATAAAGAAATGTTTTTAGCAACCTTTGCGCTCCGAAAATTTCTTAATAAGAAAGAACAAAGAAATTTAACAAAAACTATTTGCAATAATAGCTCCATCAACCAACAACAGCAACAGTTACAGTAATTATCGAACGAGGAAGAAAACTGAATTTCCATTTTACAACATTTGAAAGGCAAAAAAAACTGAATTGAGATGAAGAGAGATAGCAAAAAAGACATAGAAACGTATACGACAGAATGCTAAAGAGCGAAGTAAAACACATTATATGTCAAGGAAATGGAAAACTCCTTAAGACCGCTTAATTAAAAATACATAAAAAAAGCTACAACAAATTCAGATTAATAAGGCACAGCGCGCATCGCACATGGAAGTGACGGCAAAGTAGGCAAACCTCACTATTTTAATATCTATACCTCTTGCAGTTTTTGTAAATTAAGGGAAAAAAAGGAAAAAATTTTTTGAATAAAATTTATAACGTAATTTATAATAAAATTAAAATTTTTTAAAACTAATAAAAATAGATTTAATTTCTATTTCTGTTTTTCTCCGCTCGTCATTCATTATCTGCCCTCATATCAACATAATAATCAAATTTCACAAATCATAAGTTTGCTAAACTAATGAAAGCCATTAGAGTTTGATATTTTTTTAACGCGCTTTTCTTATTCTCAATTAAACAAATAATTGCAAACTAAAAGCGATAGACACCTTAAAGAAAAATACAAATCCGAATCCGAATCCAATTGGCATAATTGAAGCGCAAATAAACTTCACTCCACTCCACTAAGGCACAACATGCAAAAAATATTAATTCATAACGTATCCGTCTATATATAATGGCATCACACTACAAATCAAACGTAATGGAAGTAAGTGAAACTTTTTATGCGTATGTGCATAAAATTCATTTATAGAAAAGTGTGCATATATGCCGCAGAAAGCAGGCCACGCGCTGCTACTGCTACTACTATCAATAATGATGATGAAGACGATGCTGCATTTGAGTGATGTGTCTATTAACATTCGATGGGATGTTGTTTGTTTTCTAATGGACGTATGATTAGATGTTAAGCAGCAGATAATGTGATACATTAAGACGGGTCAGCAATTAAAACCAAATATTAAAGAGATAAATGCGAACGAACGCACACATATGCACACACTAGGAAACAGATGGCAAAAAAGTGACCGATTGATCGAAACACTTTAAAGTGAGCAACGTTTAAAAAAAAATCTACAACTATATCCAAAAATGAATTCTATAGCAATCTTGCAGAACATTTCACACATTCTAACTTATGCAGAAAATTCGAATATAAGAAAACTGCCGAAATAATTCTATTTTCAATCTTCCTGTTGCTTTTTCGTCAAGTGAAAAAGCATCGAAAGGGCGGAACAGAAAATTTATTTATTCTTGTTTTCTTTCATTAACACTATTACCTCTTATTCATATGGTTTTATGGTAAAATTATTAACTATAAAATCATAAAGCAAATATTCAGAAATTTAAGATGCTTATACTCGAATTCAAATTGAAGAATAACTTTTGTTACTCAGACGAATATATTCGTGATCGAGTTTTCTATCACTAGTAATATATATAAATTTGAAAGCTAGAGCAGAATTTAAGAAAAACTAAAATCCTCTGGGTACATAAGTGACCATATATTCTTTAAGCAGCTAGGACTTGCCTAATGATGCATTTTCTTTCAGTAAATGTGACAATACAAAAATAATAAGAAAACAGTAATTACTCTTATTTGACAAACGAAAGATCTAATCTTTGCCTCATCCAAAATCACGTACGGCTTCTATTTTTATGCGTCTATGCTTCTGAATTTCAAACTTTACTATAAACTACCAAAAAACTAGCTTTTCAATGGTTCATTATTTGTGGTGGTGTTCGTGTTTTATTTTTCTGAAAATTACTTTGAAAACTGATTGTCATTTATCTTAATTTTAGTTCTTTCAATTAGTTTTTATGCCGTCATTTGATCAATTACTCAGTCACGCTTTACTTACTAGTTGTGCTATGCAATTAAAATCACAACAGCGGCAACCGATACCTTCAATTAATTAACACAAACCAAAAAAAATTATCCTAAAATTTTCAATTCGTTTATCTAGAAAATCACGTGATGTTACATTAATAGAAATCAACGTAGTGCACACGATTCAAAATTAAAAAAAAAAATTTTATTTAATATGATGGTCATCAGTAATTGAATAAGTTTGCATGCACGAGTACTGAACGTTTTTTTATTAAGTAATTCATTGAAATTTTATACACATGATTGATTATTGCTGCAGTAAACAGTGTTTGTTGTTGGACACTTTCTACCCAATATATTCAATGTATTAAAGGCAATTCAATTAGAAATTTTTTAACTGAAATAAAATTTTCAGAAATTCATTTATTCATTTTTTAATATGCATATAAACATCTAAATTTCACCAGCCCTTTTTTTAGCAATAAAGCAATCAAGTACGTAAACAATTGTGTAAAAAGTTATTATGTTAGGTCGTCCGGAAACTTCTTACGGTTTTTCACTATGAAATAAAATAAGTTTTTTTTTGTGTAAGGAATAAATTTGTTGTTTTGGATGAATTTGTTTTCTACAATCTTGCGAATCGTTGTATAAAAAATTTGCAGGACAAAATTTTGCAAACCAATTTGTTGCAAACTTACGAAAATTTTTCTATGTGCTTCTGCAGCTCTTTTATATTTTTTGAACTAAAAGAAAAAATATATCTTATACACTCATTTGCTTAAACTACTCTAACGCAAGCGATCGTTTTAAAAGTTTTCACAAAATAAACATAGACCTGCTCTTCATAATTATATGTACCTTTAATCTTATTATCTAGCTTTCGAAAAAGGTTATTTTTTAACCTGGTGTCGCAAGTAATTTTCGTACTACCTAATAGTTTTCTATAAATATCGACTTTTTCCGAAAAGAAATATTTTGCGTTGTGCTTTTTCTTTTTCTTTAAAGCGCAAAAAAGGGCCAATCTGCTATCACATCGACTCAATTAAGCGCTTACAAAATTCAAAAATGCTCCTTTACACCGTTAAGCAGAAGGCGCTATTATCATTATTTTCAAAAACGACCCATGTTTTATTTACAGGAAAAATACTAATGCCAACTAGGTACAAGTACGCATGCATATATATATATATATATATATATAAATTGAAAAATAACAACAATTCTTTGTAAATGTGTTCAAGAATTTGAATTATATTAAATCAGATATTGGTACTAACGTTAGCTTTCCGTCATAGATGCTTTATTATATTAATGGTGAAAAGATAAAAATGAAAAAAATAAAAAGAATAACTCGAAGCGGAGAATACGCCTGACAAGGAAGAACAGACTCCCTAAAAGAGATCTTATATATATCGCACCGTTTCCTTCCCTTCAGATAAGTTTATCTATATTGAGCACATGACTTTTAAATTTATCAATACTTCGACGTCTGTTTTAATACACTTTTCAATTGAAATATATATGTTGAGGTATAACTTTGGAACTGTACTCATCAAATGTCAACTATTTCTTAATAATTTTTGTTTTTTATTTACTTGTTTATTAAAAGCTTTACAGGACCTTCCTGCTTTCGTCCTTGTTACTTCCAACTTTCTCACTTTCAAAACTTATTTTCATATATTTTCGTTCTTTTTATTTTTAAGGTTTGTCATCATGCTGTCTTTTCCTATTACAATAATCAGTATATTACTTAACGTGATGGCTGCCAATGGTGACGATGACATTGCAATGACAATACTGATATATTTTGAAAGGGAAGGAAATTATTGTAGAATTTTTCTACAATAAAAAAGTTAGTTACCGAACAGTCCTTGGAACTACAATGTGTTGTCTGCATTGAAGACAAATTGAAAAGAATGCAAATACCAGCAAGCTATTCTATCAAAGCAAGAAAAGAAGAAAAAACAAAAAGAAAATAAATAATAATAGAAAATGATTAAGAAAATTGTATTCACGTTGAGATGAATCCGACGTATCTGCTGCATAAAATATGCGAAAAGCATCCCTGAATAAATGCTGTTGTTATTATAAGATATTAAACCATTTCTGTCGGTCATCAAAATGTATGCGAAGAGTATAAAGAGAGTTGACAAAAGTATTGAGCATCCTAATTTCATTTAAGATCTTTAAGGTAAAAAATTGCAAAATGTTATTATTTCTAAACATGATAATATGAATAAATCTCATCTCAAAGTTAAGTTCACCAAAAACAAGTGACAAGTTTGAACTGTGCTGCAATGGCGTCACGTAGAGATTATTTCAAGCATATATTTTTCTACCAGCATTCCATACTTGCCTGTGCCATTCAAGCACTAATAGGTTTTTCAATTTCTTATAACAAAGCCAGTCTCTAAGAGAGAAAGTCTTTCTACGGTCTGCGTTTTCTGTCCTCCCCTTGCAAACTGTTTAATAGCAGATTGCACTGCGTGCTGCGAAAATGTTACGAACTCCTGCTCATCTCCACTTAAACTTACATTACTCGTGAAGGAAGTGATATTTTATTCATTTCCACATAGAAATTTGTTATAATTGCGCCTTGTTCGTCAGACCAAAATATCATTTTAGTCAAACAAAGATAAGATAAAAAAAATAAATTAATTCGGCGAACCTGAATATCGAATATCGAATATTTTTACTATAACAGTAAAATTAATGAAGACCTTTCTTTGATATAAATCAGTTTTTTCAACATCCCAACTAACTTACCTAACTTAGACGTTACGACATATGAACTTCAAGTTATTTGAACGATTTAATGCCGTTTTAAATGTTTTAATATTAAGCCTCAAGTATTACTATTTCAAGGATTATTTTTATTTATATTGAAAGAAGTTATGTATTTTTGAAATGTTCATCGTTTTACCAAACATTCATGTTAAATTAGACAAAATCATTAAATCTTAAAGAGACATTCACAAAATTGTGGTAAAACTGGTATTACTTAAAAACTTTAACATTTCACACGTCCAGTCAATGAAACAATAAATGATAAGTATGAATATCATAAATATTAAGCCAGACATTTAGTGGTTTATTATTCAATAAAGAGACAGCAAATATATGTTGAACATAATATTTTCGCTAAAGAAAAACGAGAAAACTAAATACAAAAGAAAAAATTTCGATGTAATACAAGTATTCGTAAATATAATGCCTAGAAAAAAAAAAGAAGAAACGTTGAGTACATTGCCTGTTCCATCAAAGTGATTAAATTTTCGGTCGTAAACTCTTGCTTTTATAATAAAGATAATGTCATGCATGGTCTTCGAAATAAGCTCCGAAATATTCGAAATATGCGTATTGATCCAGCACTTACACGATTGTGTTCGAGGATCACTTTCCAGAGTTTTTTGTTCGAAGCAAATCAATTACTTCCTCTCGGAAATCTTTCAAGGCTTTGTCTTTTTTCCACCTACCCGATTTGCTATAACCCCTCTGTAACATTTTCTAGCGATTCTGGAAAAATGCTTATTTAAAAGTAAGACTTAATTAAACCATGCTCTTGATACAAGTATATTTTCCATACAAAATATAAAAATATAATTAAAGTATGATGAAACAAATTTCGTTTAAATATCGCAGAGTGTTGAAAATAAAAAGAGAAGGACAGACGTGAAACAGACAGTTTGACGGACGGACAGTCTTATATTATAAAATCAGAATCTTTTTTGAGCCGATCAGTACTTCTGGCTATTCCATACCTTCGCACAAATGTAATACTCTCTATATCACAAGCGATAGGGTGGTAGGATATAAAAAACACGAATAATATGCATTAAATGAATCTTAAAAATTTTTTCTAGATCATTTTCGTACTCAACCTTTTAAAGATCTTCTTAAGATTGTTATCTAATTTCGTATAGATTATGATCGACTACAGCTTGTAAGTTATTGACAACAATCAAAAATTCAAAATTCATGAATTTTCATTTGTTAATTATTTTTTCATGTTTCTACCTACAGTTTCCATGTTTGTAGGCGAACTACGCTCACTTCCAAACTTGATCTATGACTGTCAATTAAAAATACTGCAGATAACTTTCAACTTTCTCTTTCAATTTTTACAATCGTGAGATGGCTATTAACTAACACTGATCGAGAATACATAATCTATATAGCGTCTGAAGTACATAATTCATACTCCGGCAGTGGGTTTTGAATTGAAAATTATTGCTTGTCTCCTGAAACTGGAAGTTACATCACTTAAATTCAAGCACTTCCTAGCAAATAATTTGTTTTGTCTGAGAACATCGAAAACTTAGTCAATTGACTTATTCTTTTGATACATACTCTAATATAAATTATGATATAGCATTAATAACTGCTTTAACTTGTAACCGCTGCATGCATTCAAGCTTTGAAATTATAAGACACAACACACACATTCTGGTTGCAGCAATAAACTCATCTTATATAGTTACACGCCTTTTGCATATGTAGGAACATATAACAATTAATTTAAAGAGCATGTTATAATCAGTGTAGTGCATGTTTGTATAAAATAGCATATCAAGCAAAAAGCCCGTATTTAATTTGAAGCCAGTTCGACTGCCTTTCTGTATATACCTATAAATATTAACAGCGTTAAGTCGTCTTTAGATTATCAGTTTGTAAGCGCATGTACGCTTACAAAGACAGTGAAACATCATTAAAACTGTATCGTTTGATATTATTTTCTTTTTTTCTTACAAAAATAACGGGAGTTTCGACATACAATGAAATATTTATTTATTCATCCAAGTTTTTCTTGTCACCTTCAAACCGATCAAGTTTATTTCAATGTAAATAAACAAAAAATAATAAAGATAGGCTCATAAAAAGTTGTACACTATACTCATTTTCAACAGCACGAATACTAAGTATGAAAGGACCATCTTAGAAGAGTTACCTGAATATTTGTTTTTTCTTTCTTTTTTTTTTGGTTACTTCAGAAATATCTGAACTATTGATCCACCACAGAAGTACAGCCTGTTCAATTTCTAATCATTGATAAAGTCGAGTGCAATTTGAATTCGAATGATCGGTAAAGTTTAATATAATCAATGTATTCAGTTCATGCAAAACCATATCAAACACTTTAAATCATTTTACACGACTTAGTTTGATGCTCAAATTTTTGGTGCGTAACGTGGCGTCTTACTGTATTTATGTGTATGATTGTAAAATAGATGCTTACAAAGCTGCACTGATTGGTATTTGACATCAATTGGGCGTTAAAATACGCATTAAAAAGATTATTTGATGATGAACTTTTGATCTCGCAACTAAACATATTTATCATCTCTACAATTAAGCGAGTCTGCGTGAATGTGCAAATACAAATACAGGCATAATTATAATATTGTTGTTGCCATAAATATCTTCATAACAATTAAATAATATTAATGTGTTTTGTAAGTAGACTAATTTCTTTTATTTTTCTTTTGCACTTATTTATTCAATAGCTATTAGAGATATAAAGGCTCATATGTCCTCCTTTCCATATCGCGGTTTAGTTTAGGTTTGCATATGAAATCCGCATAAACGAGTTTTTATTAAAAGTGAAAGCTTCAATTCATACGTTATTTGCATTGTTTGCCACACACAGCATTTAATGCACTTATGTATTGAGCTCTTTATTTATGCATTTGTTTATTTACTCGAATTGTCGTATTTAGTTGCATTCCATTGTTAATCATTATACAGTTAACTTACAATTGATTATGTTGTCTCAGTCAATCTTATCGAAACTATATTAATATCCGATAACAATAGACTTTTTCTTCTAAAGCTTGAATATTTTTAAAAAACTTGTTTTTGCGCTAGAACGATCTGATATTTATTATAAGAAAATTTGAAGAATTTTTTCAGGGATTTTTGAGACAAATTTAGAAATCTGAAATTTTTGAAAAACTTATTTATTTATTTTTTTGTGTTTTTTAAGTTTACTTTCTCTTTAAAGTTCATTTTAATTTTAAAAATCTTTGACACGTTCACATAAATTGCAATCATTGTGCTTCCATTTAAATCTCATGTGAATTTCATTTTATTAATAAAATGTTGAAAAGAAACAGACATAAATGATAAGCAAATACCAAAATTCCTTAAAATACGTGTATTTTTCTCAATTTCGTAAGAATGCTAACCAAATTGACTCAACATGTACTTCTGTGTTCATATGTCCATTTGTTTTTTGTTTTTAACAGTCGTACATTTGTCCATTTTTTTAATGGATCGACTATTAACAAACCATAGAAATTTTACAGTTCGTTTAGAAAATATTACCCAATGGAGTAGCACTGGTATCGCAAATGTTGAGTTTTAAGAATCATAGCAAGTAATTTGAATTTCACGCCGTGAAAATATATATTGTAAAACTAGACTGAAGAAGCGTGAGATAAAAGTGATCATCAAAATAAAATCTGAAATCTTCCTAATTTCTTTTCTACAGCGCACACTGACGACCAAGAAGGACTTTATGCTTTTGATGGAACTCCAATACTATCAAATGTCATAAGCTGCTATTTGCTGAATCTTTCACCTCGAAAATTGAGCTGCCGTCATGTTGCACCTCTTTTCAGTCGAAGCTTTTCTCTCCGTAATTCTGAAACTAATTATTACTCTTCGAAAAAAGAAGGCAAAACGAAACGACGGCATCAGCGTAAAAATCGTTGGAAGGTGAAGAATTCACCATGATCGAATTTCTATATATAAGTTCGATCAAAAATCTCGGAAATACTTGAAGATTAACCAAATAGATGTAGTTGTATTCTGTTAGGTCGAAAGCTCGAATGACCGAATTTCTATATACAAGTTCGATCAAGATATCTTAGAATTACATGAAAATTAACCAAATAGATTTACTTTCACTTTATAGAAAGTTGTAGAATTGTCTGAGAAAACTATATGCTACATTTTGTGGATAAGAAATTTTATAGTAAAACCGAATAATTAAATATTGGATTGGAATCTGCGTATATGCTCCGGGAATACTAGAATTAATTTATCTCAATTAACTATAAATTTTCGTTTTTGACACGATAATGAAAATTTAATCTATTCAGTCGAAGAACTGAACATAGAATGATTTAAGCCGGCATCTGCACCTAATAATGTTTTCTTGCTTATGAAATCCAGAATTGTAAGGTCGATGATCGTGTTGGGAGATTTTTGGTATATTTTGACTACGAACCAGCCGGAGAAAGAAAAGATTTGTCAAAAATAGTCTTCGTCGAGCCAAGCTCTTAATTTAAAATTCAAAAGCATGACGGCTCATCTTAGGCAAACAAACGGGAATATTTGCATAATGTGCTCTTAATGCTTGCAAATAATTTTCTTCAAAGTGGAAAACGTAAATTTATTGATTTGATTTAATTAAGAAACAAGTAAGTACAAAAACAAGAAGTATTTGAGTAGGACCAAATCTTTCAAAAGCCGTCGCTATATCACTGCATACGATATTTGATTGTATGATAGAGGAAATATAAATCCATTGTATTCCGTAATCAAATCAGATTTCTATACGATTAAGCATTTCGCTTTATTTTTTTATATATTTTATATTTCTTTTAAGATTATTAAGAATTTAAGATCAAAATTGAAACATTGAACTACAAACTCTTTTCTCTCTCTCTCTCTCTCTCTCTCTCTATTTTCCACAGCTTTTGTCAGGCGGACAACAAGGACGCAAACATTTCAGAATCTCTACCCAATTTCTCTTCGTTGTACGATAATATGTGTGCTAGAGAATGCTGATAGAAAGAAATTCTTTTTCTAAGCAGAATTTCTATATCAATATGTTTATTTAAGGATAATTCTTTCCTGTTTTAATGGACAGTTTTTATCGTCATCATCACTACAAATTCTTAAAATAAAATAATGTACACATTTTAGCATCTTCCTTGAATGATGAATAAAAACTGACATAAATTTAACAAAAGAACAACAATAACAACAAGAAACTAATAAATAAAACGGAAAGTTTTATGTTTCTTTAATAAACATTTATGTTTGCATTGTAGACAATAAGTACTGTACCTCAAGTGTATTCAAAAACCAATAAACGAACTTAAGTAAAACCTTTTCTACTCTTTTCCTTATGCGTCTTTTGCCTTTTAATCAAATCTTTAAAACTATGTCTTGACTGAAGATGTAATATATTTAGAGCATTATATAGTGTGAGACGTAGGAAAAACGGAACAAGTAATGCAAAACTTGTGTGAAGTAATTGGAGACAGCTCTTACGTGCATACATCTGCATATTGATGTTAGGTTAAATTGAAACGATGACTTAACCGAGAAAGAAAATAATTCATAGATCGGAGCACACAGATAAAATAGAAAGTCATTTATTAACTGACATACATTCAACAAAAAATTCTTTCTCATTGTGTAATGAATAGAGACCACCACTCTTTCTCAGTATTACATATCAAGCATAGTATAGTTTTTAATTAACTTCTTGACCATAGAGTTGTAGAAAATAAATGTTAATAATATCGATTTCTATGTGCACAAACGTACATATATATACATAAATATTACACAAATGTTCTCTTGAAAGCAATTAACAAATATTCAATTCATCTCATATTAAAGCTTTGTTGGAATTTATGTAAATTAAAAATAAAATTGATCAAATTTACGTATCTAGCATACTCCCGGCTTCACTTAATTCTCAATGGAACTGAACTTCTACGTTGCGACAGCGTTACATCAAACACTCCCTTTAGTCGTTGGTTTCTGTTGTTGCCAATGGTGATAATAATAGTTTGACCGAATGCAATCAAAGTATTAAAATTCATCCTGTTATCCATTCTCTGGTAGATAGTTATTTCTGTGCGATTTTTTTATTTGATTCCAACAATTGATGATAAATAATAAAATTTATTGTGTCTGTCGTACGGTTTTAATGTAGAAATTTTTTTATGCGTATAATATATATACAATGTACGTAAGATTTATAACCAAATATTTACGAATTTACTGTTTATTACCCTTTTAATTTCCGAAAACTAAATAAAGGAAAGGTAAATAAACTCTGCCATGCGTTAAAATTTTTTTTGTTTTTTATAAAGTTTATTCAAGTTTTTACTATTGCCTTGGCAAAGGATTTCAGAACGACGTTGTTAATTAAATTCAGTTTATATTTTTCTTTTTTACCACACAATTCTCATCAATTTGTTGAGACTTCTTTTAAAACATATTTATATAAGTGGATTTTGTGCTGCTACGTATAACGTAACGACAATACTTATAACACAGCAACATTGACAAATGAATGTCACTTTTTCTCCGATTGACGGAGATTTACACATACATACATAAAAAACAGAAAAAAATAACTGTTTAAATTGCATGTTTGACATAGTCTTCCGTTGCATGTTATTCAACTTGAACATTTACAGAAAAAAAAACATGTGTTCGTCAAAGAGTTAGGCTTGTTTTTGTGTTTCGGTCTGCAGATTAATTTCAATAAAAATCGAGTTACTTGGAAATATGAAAAAAAATTTGTATAACACGTAAGCTTAACAAAACCTTAAGGTATGAAAGGTTTCACCAAACCAATATTAAAGCAACTTTATAGGTCAAAACATCTAAAATATATCATTAAATTTGATATGTAATTATGTTAGAAACTAATAGATTAGATTTTACTTATAAAATAAGGTCAGTAAATTTTCATCCACATCCCTAAAAAATAGGTTAAAAATTATTTTGGAAAAAACTTATACTTTCTTCATAAAATCGATCACAGAAAGTATTTAAACGAAAGCTGTGTTATAAGTTTTTTGGAAAGTTACGCCTTGCTTTCTACGTTCGCTACTATAATGTTGCCCTTTTTTAATAACCCCAAGATATATGTATGTTCCAACACCTTCAGTTGATATAATCATCTCAGTTTTTCTCTCCTTGCATGCGCTCGTTGGTACATTTGCTCTCGTAAAAAGTGGAAGATGCTTTTAGTTGAGTTGGCAATAGGTAGTAAATAAATGAAATCCACAAATTCTGGATACTTTCTCTGGCATTATTGGTGGATCACGCTTATAAGTAAATTTGAGCAGTGATGATCTTTTCAAATAAGAAAAAAATCTAAGTTAGTTTCGGTAATGCACTTAATAAAAATATTAAGAAAGATATACATCAATTGAGAACAGAAACGACCATGTCTTAATTTAATTGTAGTTTACCTTAATTTGGAGTAACATAGAAGCCACTCTAAACCCTAATAATTTACTACGCAAAATTATACAATATGTCTGAGACGTCTTTGAGGAGCATATACAGCAATGAAGAAGTTTCATTTCTCGAATGCAAGATTACGGAGTGAATTATACCTGTGAATATAACACTACAGTTAAACTAAAGACATTTCATTTAAATGCAAGATATCTATTTAATAATTCCTTTGTAAGAAATGCTTTTTTATACATTCATTATATTTTTAATAAGACTGAATGCTACAGACATTGTACGCTCAATAAAATGCTCTTTGTTTGAAGAAATTACTAAAAATTTGAAGTATTATTTATTATTATTGTTATTTCTACACTAATGAAATGAATTCTTAGACTAGAGAAATGAATTGAGCATACTAGCATGAGCATTATTTAATAAAGTAAATAACCACTGAAATGAAAAGCATTTATAAAAGCAAGGAATTTGCATTCGTTTTGATTGGGCACCTGAATACTCATCACTTTCAGCAACTAGACATAAATGATATTAAATTGCTGGAATTTTGTAATGCCAAGTGACAACAATGAATCATTTCTATCTTCAAATTTTAATGTCACTTTTACAAGTACTTGGAGTCTTTTCGTTATCTGCGCTAAGTAATAATATATTAAGTATATTTATTAGCGTTTCTTGATTTTAAGATTTTTAATTTTCATTCATATTAAAAAGGAACTTTAAAATAAATACATTTTCTTTTAAAATTGATGATTGCTAGAAGGAAGTTGTTTAGGTTGTAATCTTTTAAGTTAACTCGCATGGTAGCTAATGGAAACAATGGAAAATGGTTAAGAATAATTTCGACTGTAAAACCATTTACATCGTATTCTTTTCTTTATGGATACCCGGACATTACAAATGATGTGTCGAAAATAGTATGCTCATTTCATTCGGTAGCGAGTAAAAAATAAAATCAAAAATGTTTTTATTGTATTAACATCGAAACTCAGATAATTTCATTACATGGTTCACTGTAATAAATTTCTTGAAGAATTGCGGTTAAGAAAACGCATGCAACAGAAAAATTTTTCAGATAAAATATAAATAGCTGCACGAGCTTATGGAAAATAAATTTACTTAAGTACGTTTTTAATAATGAATTGTTGGTTACTTTGTTTCTTCAAATTACTACCGACTCCGTCGCTAACTTAGCATAAATCATAGATAGTTTAAAAAAACCAAATAATTTCTAGTTACTGTCAGTGAGACAACCAAGAGTTGTCAACATATATCATAGTAAATCCAACGTGAAATCATTGAAAATGAGAAGTTGAAAAAAAAAAATTTTTTTTTTTTTGTTGCATAAATTACAGTCAATATTGTCAACAACTTGAATATCTGACAATTACATGCTCTTATGCATTTAAGCAACGGATACTTGAAAAAGAAAAGCAATAAACTAACTATCAACGAAAATGCTATCATACGTAAAACTAACTATCCTAGTAGTATGAGTGCACGCACACTTTGCAAAGAACAATTGACCACTGTATACATGACAATGCAACCAAACATAGACTCAAGAAGCTGTCATAGCTTACTTAGAAAAAGTATGGCAAACGAAAATAAAAATTATAAAAAATTCATAGACAAAAGCAAAATTATACTAAACAAGCAAAGAAATCAGGTGGATCTTAGGACGCAGCTTGGATGCCCACTACATATGCGATTTAATTTTGCAATATTAAACGTTAGATTTCCGAAATTTTTTAATGCGCAGATCTTCCAAAAGCAACACTAATGAACGTCACGACATGTCTTTGTAGCTCTTACTACGCATCTGCGAACTTGGTTTTAAATTTTTGATTTTGATTATCCTCAAGTTAAGTTTCAAAATGAGGTAAGTAAATGAATTCAGGAGTCTTCCCTAAGATAAATCAGGCTAAAGTGTGTCTCACAATTACCAAAATATACTGTAGAAATGAGTAAACGTAAATTTTAGATTATGCATTTATCAAATGATAAGCTATGATCTCAAACATTATATGTTCGTTTATATTCTCGTTAAGCAACGCCTGATCAATGTGCTCACATATACAAGGTGCATTCTAAAGTAAATAGATCGTTTTTGGGATAGCGCATTCTAGTAACGCCGCCGACGTCTGCTTCAGGTACATCGTCTTCTGTCAAATGTACAAAGCGATCAGACGTGTAGAAGCGCTGTAGGTGATAGTGTGTTTTTTGCATATGTTCAAGTCTTCTAAGTAGCTTCCAAGCCACTGCAGCATTTGAAATTAAGCAAATAAATATGATTTTTAGTAAAAAAAAAATCATTCACAAGCGCTGCCTTCTTTTTCCAATTGTTCGTCATCAACGAATTCATGCGGAACAAATCCTTAGAACTTTCAAAGGCCGGCTCTCCGATCAACATTCGAACGCTTGAGGTTTTAAAGATCTTTAATTCCATTTCCATTAATATCCATGACGATTTTGGATGGTTTTTGTTCAAAAATAATAATATCAAAAATTTCTTTTGCCCAATACGATGGCCACCTTGATGGACATTGTCAAAAGCATGCATATCACTCGTGGAGTCTGAATGAAATTTCACCATCATACGGTTGTTTCTTCAATTGAGACCTGTCGCTAAAAATTTAAAATTTTATCGACTATTATCTTTAGCATTCATATTAGCGTTAATGCTACAAACGGAAGTGGCGCCACTAGAACGTGATTCTGTTCACTTTAGAATGAACTTGGCATGTATATTAACTAAAATAAAGTTCTCTGTATTTGATCAGCTACTCAAAAGAGTCGGCCAAACCATGGCGGTGGTCGGAAAGTAAAATATAAATAAAGAAGGGAGGAAAAACGGAGCAGTATTTGTGCGTATTCGATTTGAAAGAGAACTCTCATCTCTACAACAATCTTTTGAAACTCCAGGAAAATTAATTGTTACTAAATCTACCTCCTATAACTCTTATCAAACACTTTTTCAAGAGGCTTCATATGTCTCGTTCGAAGCTTTGATCGACATCAAATGCACTAAATCACTGCATTGTTAAATTCGTTTTATTTCAGAGACTACTTACATATTAGAGAATGAATTTTAATGTTAGTATGATTTTTTTCTTCGAAGACAGACAATCAATCATAAATGAATAGAATAGAAAATAATTTGTTAAGTGTGGGAGCTAGTGAATAAAACGGTTTGGACCTGAGCTTAGGAATTATTGATACTGAATTTTATACAATATTTTTCTAGACGGCCAGTTACAACGATCATAATATACAATAACTTACAACAAGAATGTAGAGAGGAACAGAGCACATTCTCATAATAAAGAATATATGCAACGCGCATTACGAGGTCACCCATGAAAGTCACAAACATAATGATAAATCTAGCATACTGCCATCCTTCCACGAATTACTAGAACGTAAAGAAATACTTTACTAAATGAAATCGCAACATTAATCTATAGTTGCTCCTTGGCACCTGGTATATTATTTTAAATACTTAGGCATTATTGTTGTATGTAGCAATTCTTATTATTGTCATTGTGTAGAGAGAGGTTAACCCTTATTATTGTTGTATTATTAATAGCAACACAACTTGATTTGAACACAAGTTGTCTTTCTCGCGTGTATTCTCACTAATAGAGGCAATACAGGCACCGACATTGTAGTGGTGACAGTGACGATAGCAGGCGATGGTATTGGTTTTAAGCGTTTGAGTTTTACTAATAAGAAAAATGAACTTAACTCAACTTTACTCGCAACATTTAAACAATTAATAATTTATTAACAGAAAATGGAAAAGTAAATACAATACTTACAAGCAAACAGCAGCGACTATTACGACTAATAGAGTTATATATGCATATTGGCCTGACAATGTATTTTATATTTGCATTTGAAAACTTATCTACACTTGCAAAAAAAATTCTATTAAATTAACAGATAATTTATTTCAATTTGTTATGAAAAACTTTGTAATGACATTTTCTTAATAGCGCTGGTAAGCGCTGTTTTATGCCTGTGTGGGCTAGTGTCTATTTGCATAAATGGTGTTAGTTTTGTCATATTTAAACATAAATTTTGTTGCATTATGAACAAGCAAAAGCAAAAGCAAATTGATATGGCATGAATAGCAAACGTCAACTTAACTGATAAATTTGTATATTTTGCAATTTAAAAATCATTTATACTTTGTATGTATACACTGTAATGACTGACATATATTCAAAATTTTTTGAATACAAATTTAAACGATGGATAACCTTTTTACTTTTTCGTTTGGTCAACGTATGATCTCTCAAAGTTCATAATAGTGCGATGAAATACATGAGGCACTGAACGCGTTTAAAAAAGGAAGAAATCGTTTAAATTTGTTACCACGTTTGAGAATAAAAACGCAGTCAACCTATGTGACTAATACAAGTATCGTAAATATAGTAGACGTTACGAAAACAAATATGAAAACCGTTACGAATTCTTATTAAGAATAAATACATTCCTGAAACTATCGTCTGTTGAAAAGTTTTGATTTACAGATATTACCGCAAGCACCTAATTTTGAATCGGTGGAAGAAAGGTCTAATGTTCACTACAACGGTTCCCGTAAGCTGTAATCGTAGTTGTATTTCCATTTTCACAATTAATGAAAATGTCAAATAAAGAATTTATCTTAAATTTTGTTGTGCGAACTGAGTTTTAGGTACAAAATCAGGAAAAAGATTAGAAAAGAATATTGAAAACCCTTCAGGCACAATGATATCCAATACAAAACACAAATATATGAAAAATACAAAACTTTAAAGGAAATCGTAAATTGTTTGAAGACCAAAATTGCTTTAGTCGATTATCAACTTTATCTTTTGCGACTCGTGACTTCTTGAAATATTTTATTTTTCCAAAATTTGAACTGAGATTTTGTAATCGTAAGCGACACGGAAAGAAATTGAATGCCAGTAGTTGCCTATAAAAAAGTACTGGATTAAATCGTGATGCAAATGTAGTGCTCCGAACGAAGCTTCTAAAATAAGTTAAAACCAATTAAAACCGAAAACGATTCTGCGATCTGAATGCAAAGAAAGCTGATGTAATTAAATTACTTTATTGCGGGCTCTTTAATCGATTTACTTTTTAAATGAGACTGAAGTCGAATTATATTCGTTTTACTTTCCATCTAACTGTTGGCCTGTACGACAATTGAAATAATTTTTTTTCATAACCTGTTCGACTAAACTTTCCAATCAAATCATGTTAATGAAAATATGCTACAGGAGAATGGTTTTTCAAAATTAGAAGCATATAAATGATTTATTCGCATCCACTCTAGAGACCAGAAGAGACTCAACGCAGTCTGATCGGCCAATAGTTGATAAGGTCAATGAAATTCTTTAAGAAATTGAGCACGGCAGTCACATTTCATCTTCGAACTTTTTATGGTTTACTAATGAGTGTTAGAAAATGAGTCACATATAAACAAAATGCTCGAAAAATCGTGGTCAAATATTGACGATGACAAAGCTACAATTGGTGCCACGTAAAGTAATGCATGTGGTGTTTGGTTACATAGAAAAGGTTTTTTGTGTACCACGAATTGTTCCAACCTGACTAGAAGAGTTACTTGGTTCTCTATTATTAATAATTAATTTGATTTAAGCATCTTTACATTGAGGGAGCATGATTGAGAAATCTTGGTGCGTCTAAGGTCTAAGACTGGACCTTTGCCTATTTCGATTATCATTTTTTTGGCTTCCTGCAGCTCAATGTCTTAACAACCTGACGACAATAGAGGCCTGCAAAAATCATTTGTTTTAATTTTTCATTAACAAAGCGTTGGTCTTCAAGGTGGCCTATTATGGATTCGATTTAATAATATAAGAGGAAGGTTGGATAAGCTTGGATATCGACTAAGTTTTGCTTTTACTTAGTATGCGCGGCAAGTTTTAAATTTTCTCTCAATTTTGCAGTTTGGTCGTAGATGTTATGTATCAAAATTTCAAAGCAAATTCTGAGCCGAGCTTTATAGGATTTATGTTGCTTCTTTTAAGTTCTGCAAGCGAAATGATATTATTCGTTAGTAACTACAGAAAATATTTTCCTTATTTCTTTTACTGAATCATAAGTTGGAAAAAAGTCTATTCTTAAGAGATATTTAAAACGTACGTCAAGTTGCATGATTAATAATAATATAAAATTAATACCAGCGCGTTAAGAAAGGTTTAGAATTTAAAATATATTGAAACAGCAGCACAAGTTAAAAAGCATTAAAATATCTTATTAAGCAATCAATCAATTTCAAAACAGGCTGTGTGCTAAATAAATCAACGCCTCGAAAATTATAAAATGTGAAAAGAATTTAGAGAAAGGCTTCCAAAATATGAAAAAAAAAATTCAATTTTAATTTCAAGCATTTACAAGAACTACATATATATAAGACATGACTATTGATCCTAAACATCAATCATTCAATTCGTTTAATAAAAAAAGAGCCATTTGCAAACAACACTTGCCTAAAATGGATTAATATAAACAATTTTTTATATCTAATATGTTCACGTCTAACAGTTCCGTTCTTCATCTGGCTTTGCATTCCATTATGAGGAAAAAGCCACGAAGAGTAAATAAAGTTTTTTTCTTTTTTTTTTTGCTTTTCTAATCTAAGTTTAAACTATCACTTCAAAGGAAGTTAAACAAAACAAAAAAAATATGACATTGATTGATGATGATGATGTCCATAGAAAAGACGGTGTTTAAAGACAGAAACCTTTTTTTAACTTCAAAATGGTAACTTGGCATTATGTTTCACGTTTACTTTTGAAGTAAAGTAGAACGAGAAATCCCTTTTTTAAAAAAAAGCGACACTAAGAAAAATCGTGGCTCTTGAGAAAAAACTTTATTAATTTAAATTACCTTAAGTTTAAACAGCATCGGCAACAATAGTAACAACAAAAGAACTAAATTTATAACTTAGTTGGGAGTTCGAAACAAACAACAGCAAATCTTATCTATTCAGTAAATAGGAAATGCCGCAACAGAAAGATAAGCGGTATTAGTAAATCCCACAGAAAAGAACAATTGAAACCTACCCCAAAATAGCAAAAACAAGAACATTTGAAAAATTTATTTATAATTTAAACAATGCTATGCTAGACATCCAGCACTTAATGTAGAAAGTTATAAACTGTATACTAACTTCAAGTAATAAACAAATGATAATAAGTAGCTACAGGGTGGTGATGACACAAACGAAAAATTAAAGTTTCTCATTCAATTGATACTTAAAGATTTTCTCATTCTTTTTTGAAATCTTTTGAAATCTTTTTTGAAAAATTTGTCAAATTGAAAAATTACTCTTATCTCGCTTTATATCGCAACCTACTGTTATAAAGCAAAATTTTGCCGTTCTGAACAACTGGAAGCAATGTTATGAAGGTACTTAATTAAAGCTTTTTATATTGTTCTTTGTTCTGCAATACAAACATTTTTCACTTAAAATGTTGGCAATGAATTAAATACGTAAATGTATGTCATATATTCGGACAAAAAATTAAATATTGAATAATTTACAATTATGCGTATTGTATTGTTTCGCGAAAACTCATGCGTTCCCTTTTAAGCTCAACACTACATGTATACTCAACACGATTTAGTCCAAATAGGATTTTAACGATAAGTTAAAGGATTGATAATTGTCTCGATGTTTTCAACGGGAATTTTCAAGACCATCGAAGAAAGCCGTGACTTTTTTGCAGAACTGTAAAGGAATGCACTGTTTAAAGAGAACCCTAAAATTCCTGTCTGTAAAATTTGCGATTTAAAAAACTTGAGCTTGGTTCACTTAAAAAGAAAAAGCGACATATTCACAACCATAGAAATTTATAAAACGTTTATATCTATTCCTTTTTATTGTTATTATACTTGTTAACGTTGTTGTTATTGATGCTTTTTTTTATCCTATATCACTTGCGGTTAGAGTGTATTAAATTTGTGCACATGTATGCAATAACCAGAAAGACTTGAGATAGGTCTACATTCCATTATACCAATAGATTTACAGTTATATTCTTTATTTCTCTGCAATTGATTCGAATAAAACTGTCTTTAAATTTTTCTGTCCGATATCCATTTATATATTTAGGTTCTATCTGTCGATGAAATTGGCAACTTTTTTTTGATCAACGGTTCACAATGGATTCGATTCACCCATTTCTACGACCCCTTCCTATAGGTGATGGGAAAATTTTTTGCAATTGCAAACCTGAACCCCAATTTCTGAAACTACAAAAAGTTAGCCCTTATAGCCCTAAGCAAATCTAATTTTTAATATTTTTGGATGACAATTGTTTAAAAATAAAAATGTAATATATTATTACGAAAATCACAAACTGATAAAACACAACTACAACAAATTTGATAAATCTAGAGGGTGGAAATTCCTTTGAATGTAATACCTACCACGGTCATTAAAATACATATTTGCAGGAGGTAATAAAAGAAAAGATTGGCAAAGAATTTCCCCCAAGGCTGACATGAAAGGGATTAATGAAACTACGAATTCATGTTAAAAGCAGAAGCGTATGCAGAGTTTGTGACATTCGTAGGGTTCATAAGCAGAGCATTTTGCTTAAAACAGGAGAGTCGATTAAAAATATTAGAGGAGTAACCAATTATTGAAGAAATAATTACTTTGTAATAAATTGTAAAGTAATTGCGTTGTAAATACTTGTGAATAAATAAAGAAAATTGTAAATAACCAAAATCCAAACGTTTCGCGTTGAGCCCTAAACGTTAAAGTACGGAAAGGCCAATTTTCGTAACAATATAAAATATATATAATAAAATATATATAATATAATATATAATATAATAAAATATTTGGATCACATTTATATTTTATGACGAAAACGTTGAACGTTGATATTTTACGACGCAGTCTTTGAGAGCAACTATTAGTTACTCCAGTATAACATTTTTTTTAAAAATTCATTTTCAATTTTTATTAAATTCTTAAGTTTGCATTATAGAAGATGACGTAGAGTGTTTCGATATCGGCATTGCCCGACTGGAATATTTTAACTTATTTTATCTTTTACTTTGGTTTTGATCGGTGATGTTGTTGCTACA
Organism: Glossina brevipalpis; assembly: GCA_000671755.1. Taxonomy (NCBI): domain Eukaryota; kingdom Metazoa; phylum Arthropoda; class Insecta; order Diptera; family Glossinidae; genus Glossina; species Glossina brevipalpis. The sequence goes on along the minus strand of KK351015.1, from coordinate 4,765,613 downwards.
GCAAGACACAATAAATTTGTAAAAACTTTATGATCACATTGTGTGCTAATACCGCAAAGGTTTTCTTCTTGCATAACACAAACAAAAGCTTTTTGCCATTGGTTAATGTTTAATGGTTTTGGTTGTTTAAAAAGCATAAAAAATACAAAACAAAAAAGTTTTGATGAAGGGAGGGCTGAATCGGACACAAACGACCGGAAAATAAAACAAGCCGACATCATAAGATATCAAATTACAAGAGGCACAATTTAGCTTAGAAGTAGCCAGAGCAGGTAAAATTATCAAATTTTTTTTCAAAGCTACTGTACACAAAAATATCGAAAGTTTTTTTACCGGTAAGTTTGAAGAAATGAAAAGAAGCACATGGCTCAAAGACCAACATTATTCATTCTAGAGAGGTCAGCGAATTAACGTCCGTTCGCAAGGCGGTGTTTATTATGCAAATTTACTGTACTCGTCTTTCAATATCTAAACTTATTTGATATTTCAAGTTTCAATTATTTGACTTTGGGGGTGTAAATAATCCATTTATACTACTTTAACAAATCTCAATTTGCATAATTTCAAGCATCAAAAACAAGGCATTCTGTTGTTAAATTGCGTAACTTCTACTATTACTTCTAAAACATATATTTTAATAAATTATTGCTTCCAGTAATGAACTAATACTTAATCTCTCTAAGATGAAATTTTCAAATGCAGTCGTACCATATAATCCTTCTCAAAAGGGTAGCAACCACGGTTTTTTTCCTTAGCTGAAAAATCCAATTTCATAACACTGCATTTTCTCTTTAAGAAAAGCATAATTCGTTAATTGATTTAATTCTATTAAAATGTTTATGCTTTATCTCATTTCGTGTTTTGCATTTCTTTATTAATTTTATATTTATTAACAAAATTTACGAAATAAACTTGAAACACATTCTCTCAGGTTTTTGCAGCATGACTTTAGCTGGTCACATTGTCGTAATTTATAGGTTAAGTTATGTGAAATGAATTCAAATGTCAAAGTGCTTTGTAGTTTGCTGATGTATCACGTTTTTATCCCTTCAACTAAAAATAATCTGACACTTTTCTTCTCTTGCACTTGTGATTGAATTTTTCGTTTGTTGCGTATTGTCCTCATAACGATTGCTACAAGACTTCATTTTATGTAGCGTCTTTACTATAAATCAATCACGCGTTACGTATGAATTCTATGTAGCGGGTGTGCATGATGAAACACTTTCTATTGTGAATATTGCACATTGCTATTTTTTTGGTAAGTCTTCATTGAATACGGAACGCAATGTAGGAGGAAACTTGGAAATTTTATAACAAATATTTATATAAAAGAAAAATATGATAATTCGAAAGTGACTTAAGCTCATTTGCCTTAAAAATTCTCTTATATTCAGTATATTTTTATACATATTATACTTAGAGCCATATTCTGCCGTTATGATAGGTCACTAGTCATCGGAGAGAACATCATGTGTTTTCTTATCATAGGGTTTGTGGCACAAAAATATGCTCAGAACTAACGACTTGTAACATCTTTGTTTAGAATACGTTTGTTATTATTATTGTTGCTTTTGCAAAGTTTATCCTTAAAATAAGCATTGATGATTGATATATAAATGCTCTTGCGAAGTAAAATTCGTATTCGTATTCATGTAAAGACTAACGCTACATATATTTTAACAAAAATGTCTCGTGTATTTTTTAGTAGAAAATCTGCAAAAATCAAGGCTCAATCGCAATATATTATCCGGATATTTAATATCCTTTTCAAAATAAAAACATATAAATTATATATTATTAATAAATTTTTAGATTTTTTTTTGAAAATAGACTTGTACTACTTTCAAAATGAAAGGCTCAGAGATGACATAGTGTCGCATTTCGACTCTTCAGCAAACGGTTGCCATAAACTCGAAAATTTGCAGCTGTACAACATAATTTATATTTGTATTCATAACGCTTGTTGGTAAGAATTGTTTCAGCAAATACCTCAAACAAATTGGAAGATAGCGTGTCTGTCAAGAAAATATGACAGCTTGAATCAATGTCAAATGCATAGACCTTGCCAAAATGTTAAGCGATAGCAAGCGTAAAAAAGTAACATACGTCTTTATAAACGTCATTACTCAAATTGTTCTGAAGTAAAAATTTTCTTTACACTTTTATTCGATCGCATATTAATTATCTATCTAATCTAAGAGTATTACAGTTTCTCGATGCTAAAATTTATACATTTGTTCAATTGATTCTGATATTAATTAATATTTGTAATTAATAGTGCGATGTCTATTATTCGTATGTTCTTCATTTCCTATAACATAGATATTTTATGCTTATTACGAAAATATTGAAAATATTGAGGTAGTACGTGCAATTAGTTATATCCACTATAGCACTTGGGAAAGCACCTCAGGGAAATTTTGAGGTCCATGTTCATTGTTCAGATAACGCACAAAATAAAATAAAAATGTTATATTTGGACAATGCCATTCATTAAATACCCGATACAATTTCATATAATGCAAATTTTCACTTTTGTTCGTGATTTTATGCTAAGAATTATAGCATGTTCCCGCGTGAACGTGTTGTCTGAAACTAGCATGAAAACTCTTCTTCTTAAAAAACTTATTATCTTTCGACTATTTTAGTCACAAAGTAACAAAAATTACAGCTTCTTGCCATATAAAGGCTGGCTTATTATGAGGACCATTATAAGGGATGGAATCCATATAGTAGACATACATGATCCAAATTTTATACATGATCAAATATTTATGTCAAATTAGTATCATGAATCAATTTTCCTTACAAATTATTAAAAAATAAACTTTTTGCTAAGTAAATGCTTCACTCTCGAAAAGGTGGGGGTAACTTAAGAATTTGATCCATCCGATTCAAACTTGTCACATCAATTTACTTTTCTGAGGTATTATTAGTTAAGCGATTTTTGCTGAGAAATTTTAAATTTTTTTTCTACAACTGCTTTTTCAAAACTAAGCATTATATGGGAAATAGTCATAAAAATAGTTTAACCCAATTCATGTGTAAAGAGGTTGTGGTTAAACCAGAACACATTATTGTACCAAATTTCTTCAAAATATATTAAGAAACACAAAAATAAGTAACTTTTATGAAGGGGAACTAGGAAACAATTTTTCAGGAATTTTAATTTAGACTGATGAGAGCGATAAAAACTTTGAAATAAATTTATTTTCTCAAACAAGTTTTAAGATCGTCATCGCAATTTCAAGGGCCGAGGACACACGTATAGACATGTAGACATTGCTTGCTACATTTTAAAGACGTAACAGGCGTTTTTCATATCTAGTATACCTGTATATTGCAATATTCAAACAATATACTAATATGCTGAAGACTTTTTCTTCTGTCTGGCTCACTCAATAATTTAATTTGTGCATTTCAGAAATATAAGTTTCCTTTTCAACATAGTGCCCGAAGCGACTAAAACGAGAAACTGATAATTGAATGAAAAATTCAAATCTGGCACATTTAACGGTGTTTCGTCAAAAACACGAAACTTAACACTAAATTAATCGCTAACAAATACCAAACATTTTATATTTGCTGTAAAACGATCATAATACTCGATTGTTGTTTTCCCCTTTTGACAAAATCAATTGTCATTCTCTTCATATAAGCAAAGCATATATTTTCAACCCATTACCCCAACACCTGCTCAGACTATTCAGTGTCAATAAATTTTAATTTGTTTAGTCATTTACTTCTTCATATTAAATATTCTTTTATTGTTATTCATTTAGCGCAAAACAAATTTTAAGAAATATTAAAAACGATAATAAATTATGTTTATTGGTAATTGCTTAATAAATCATGGTAATAACTTCAAAATTATATTTTTAAGTGAATTTTTTATTCCCATTAAAAAACAAATTGACTGGCATGCAGTCATAAAATAATCTTTGCCTTTTGTGAAGACAAACCCAAATATTAGTTTTTTTTTTTTTTTTTTTTAATAAAATTCAATATTTAAAATTCGTAATGCTATCTTTGACTTAGGCAAACCAGCCAACCAATGACTGAGTGACACATTGACGCAACGCACAGATAGAACGAAAATCAAAAGAAATTAAGTTTAAGCCGCCGTATTTCCTGTAATACAACAAATTTTTAAATTTGCAAAAAAATCAACTACAAATAAAAAAATATTTGTCTTAAAGCCCAAATTTATGTAACTGCTAATAACCAATTGCTCATTTTTTTCAGTCCGCACAAATATTTGTAGCTGTGTTGTGAATGCATCTTTGGGCAGTTTAGCCCATTTGCTATGCTAGGCTACAGAAAGGCATTACAGGTTCGTCCAGTACATTAACGATTTCTCTTTTAATAAAAAATATTTAAAAAATACTAAGCATAGACAGACAGATAGTTTGGACGACGAACTAACGCTGACAGACGGACATAAGTAAATCGTCTGGGAATCTGACATAGCTTAGAAGTGCATGCAATTTTTGATAGAAACTTTTGGCAATTAAAACGTTGCAAGATGGGTAGATGAGTATGTCTTCTACTTATATGGTCGATATAAGAATTCAACTGAGAATTCAAGTGTTTAGAAGACCTTTCAGAAAATATATCAAATTGTATCAAAATTTTACGGCTATTGGGTAATTTCTATATAGCTCCAAAAGAGTTATTTTTATTTATACATCCTATGTGAGCACTTAAGTAATTAACCGATTTCTTAGATAAAAAGTTTCATTTCGTAATTTATACAAAGCACATATTTTTCCAAACTTTCGACCATAATAAGAAAAAAGTGCGAAAAAGGCATTTGATGTTTTGAAGCTCTAAATAAATGGAAACAAATTTCGGACATTGGCACGTGAATCGAGACAGACGAACTCATCTAAAATCACTTAAATTGTGCAAAGTATACCTTCCTTATCTTTATCAGCATCAAAAGTAAAAAATCGAATCAGATGATCTTTAATGCCTTTAGTAGCGCTAACCAACTTTAGCAAATTAAATTTTATATTGTCGTTTTCAAAGGTTATCGTACTTCTAAATTTAAGCTGCTCTAATTATTGAAATATATTTGATAAATTAAGTTTATTTACAGGAGTTTTCTGATTGCTTTACATTTTTCTCGATAAAACATTGACTTCTCTGTGTAGATATTTGGATTCAATTCATTTTATTCATTTTATTCTGTTTCTTTACAAAAAATAAATAAATAAAAATAAGAGAAAAGCGTGTACAGAACAAAAAAGAACATTGATGGCGCTCTTATGAGCAGGTCGAAATATTTACTGGCACGTATCATGCACACTTATCAGTTGTGGTGCACAATTGAGGTGATAAAGTTTTCAGTAATACTCGTATAGACATATACATATTTATAAATCCACTCAAGTACTACCTCGCGTACATAAAATTCATGTTTGTGGTTTTGTACCTTTAATATTGACCGACAGCTGCTGTAATTTTACGGACATTGTGTGCGATAAAAGTAACGAAAATGTACGTTTCATTGTGTACAATTTTTTCGTGTTGTAGGCAACAAGCACATATTGTATAAATATATTTCCCCGCACTTTCTACTTCTTTCGCTCAACCCCTTCATCTCCCTTTGCTTTGTATCATCACTTTTGTCTTTACACCTTTTTGGAAAGAAGCGAAAAGCGAAAAATTACAAATATTACTGTTGCTATTTGCAGCTAAAATTCCGTAAAAGTTGAAGATTTATCAGCAGCATATTGTATCGTCGTTATTAAAGTTGCTACACCCCTTCGTTTTTTGATATGACCGCTTTCGTTTTTCTACCTGACTCTTGGTATGTTTCATTAAAACTTTTTTGTAAAATTTCGAGTGTTCTTTTTTTAATATCGATTTGAAAATCCTCAATAACGCTTTAATAAAAGAGAAGGTCATGAGAAATAGTAGAGAAATATCAGATTAAAGTCAAGAATAAAATAAAATTCATGCCTAATTTCTTCTTTATTAATTTTATATGAATGTTGTATTTAGTTTAAATAAGCCGAATATCTCTATTCGATTCGGAGGAAATCTGCGGTTTATGTGTCCTCCCAAATAATAAGTAAAGGTTAGAAATGGTGGACGGTAAGCAACAAAAGTTTCGGGGAAGGTATGGCTATCGCTAAATAAACTCGTAAGCTTTTGCGATGGAGGTACTTTTGGGAATTAGCTGATATCATAGAAAACTTGAATCTTCAAAGATGCATTGCAAAAAAAGTGAAAGAGAATAATAAACAACATAATCATCAGCACTATTCTTCAGTTAATCCTGACCTCGTTCCTCCAGTATATCCAACTAATATTGGCAAAGTCAAGATTAGAACATATACTAGGATTCGGCCATTGCAACACACCAATGGATACTTAAGAAATCTTCTGCCTCTATTTGCAGTTGTGGACAAATTCTTACAATAGAACACCTTCTTTGCGATTGCATAAATCTTGCTCTTATTAGAAGAAGCATATTCGGATCATCCAATCCCATGGACATCCTGAAATCAGCTACCGAACATAACATCAATTTAATATATAACTTTATTAAGTCTACTAAGCTTACTGTTTAACAAAAGTTTCTGAAAAAAGAGCCGATAGATTTGAGTTTTAAATTCTCCTTTAATAAAAAGAATTGCCTGTGGGATGCATTAAATTGTGGAGGATTTGGAA
>KK351015.1:4674124-4755918 GCA_000671755.1 Glossina brevipalpis | reverse complement strand
ACTTGACTGAAAATGGACCATGCTGACTGAAAATGTACTTGACTGAAAACGTACTTGACTGAAAATGGACCATGCTGACTGAAAATGTACTTGACTGAAAACGTACTTGACTGAAAATGGACCATGCTGACTGAAAATGTACCTGACTGAAAACGTACTTGACTGAAAATGGACCGTGCTGACTGAAAACGTACTTGACTGAAAATAACATCATACATAAAAGTTTGCTATTTAGTTGCATTCAATATTTGATTTCGGTTTAATAAAATTTTTTTTGATAAAATTTGTTTGATTGCGATTTATTAAATCAATATTCAATTGCCTATAGAATTTCTGTACATAATTGTTAAATTAATTCGGCACTGGCGCGCCTGGCGTTATATTCATGTCAAATTCTTACTCTTCTTCTTTTTCGTTTGCAGCTACACTAACAGAAAACAAATATATTAGGAACGACAAAAACTTTTTACGGCAGAAATCAGCAAAATTAAGTAGATCTTCAGTGCATATATACACTAACAGTTCCAAAAGAGCAAAATATTAATTAGTAAAAATACTACAAATTCCATTGAAATTTCAGAAATGTGTGAACAAGAAAATTTTTAAATTATCACACAACAAAAACTCTCATGAATAAAATGTATGTAAGTAACTGCCGAGTTCAATTATAGGTGTCTCTCACTCCCATTTTTATGAAATCCGTAAATGTTATGATCTTCTTCTTCTTCTATATCTCAGTTGTCACCCTTATCTACCTTTACAAGTCCATTGCGTAGATATTTTCTTAGTTTTTTTTTTTACCTCAACATTAATATGAAGTGCAAGCGCGAACCTTTCCGTCATATCTTGCTTTATTATTTTCGTAAAAGAAAGAACGCAGTGAAAGGTTACGTGACGTGTATGGTGATGAAGCCCTTAAAGAAACGCAATACCGAAATTGGTTTGAAAAATTCCGCTCTGGAGATTTTTCTCTTAAAGATGACCAACGTTCAGATCGACCACTTGAGCTTAATAAGAATGAAATCAAAACCATCATCGCAGCGGATAGTCATGTAACTACACGGGAGATTGCAGAGAAGTTAAATGTTTCACATACAGCCATTCAGAAGCATTTAGAAAGCGCAGTAGCGCTTGCGAATTATTGCTTAAACGCAATGAATTCGATCCGATTTTAAAACGAATCATCACTGGTGACGAAAAGTGGATTGTGTACAACAATGTCATTCGAAAACGATCGTGGTGCATGCCTAATAAGTCTCGCAAAAGGCACATATCCAATAAAAGAAGATTTTGCTGTCAATTTCGTGGGATTGGAAAGATCCGGTGTATTTTCAGTTGCTTCCAAAGAACCAAACCATTAATTTGGAGGTCTGCTGTCGGCAATTGGACAAATTGAATGCAGCGGTCAAGGAAAAACGACCTGAATTGGTCAATCATACAAGTGTTATTTTCCACCAGGAGAATACTACGCCGCATACTTCTTTCGCCACTCGCCGAAAATTGATTGATCTTGGTTGGGGATCGATGGTACATCCACCATATATTTCTGATCTTGCGCCATCGGATTACCACTTATTTCGAGCCAACTCCCTTTGTGGTAAAACTTTCAACTATAAGAACGTTGTAAAATCTCATTTAACTCAGTTTTTGGCCAAAAAGGGTCAGACTTTCTACGAGCATGGAATTTTCAAGTTGTCAGCGAGATTGCTGAAGATCATCGAACAAAATGGAAAATTCATTACAGATTAAACTTCATTCTAAGTAAAAAAAAAAACCTTTTATTTTATTAAAGAAATCGGTAATTACTTAGTTGCCAAACCAATATATATTTCGAAATTAAACTTTAATTGTATTTATTTAAATTTACTTTTGTTTTTTGCCTAAACGTAAATTATAGAGAAATCTTTATCTTTCGTTTTGTGATGAATGCGTCCGTGTGTGAACTAAGTAAATAAGCGGCATTAAATTATTTGATTGTGTGGTGCCTTCTTCATCGTTACTTTAGGTATTGCCATTGTTATTGTAATTCGTTTTGCTTCTCTTTGTTTCATTTTCGTTCTCTGATGTTATATATTTCTCAATAAAAACAAAGTTAGTAGCAGACATATCAGCAAAAAATCTAACAAGTAAAAAAGTAAACTATAGGCTTGCGGCGAATCTTGGTCACACAACGTTTACCATAAATGTATATATAATATCTGAAATATATTTGGTAGAAGTGTGCTGGGAAAAGGTTTCAAATCAATATCAAAACTATACATGATAATTTTTTTTTCTTCTAAATTTCTTCACACAATTGTTAAACGGTTAGTAGTAATAACTCTTGGACAGAAGAGGTCAACTAGATCTTCAGATTTTCAGTTTTCAGCTATCTTCTGTGTTTCTTTTTTTCTTTTGCTAGCTTTAAACTTTAACACACATAATTCGTTCGCAATCACTTAACATCAAAACTACAGATGACAATGTGTTAGAATACCTCCACGCAAACGAGCGTTTACTCCCTTCGCTACGGTGGGCTCGTTTGCTTCTAGTGTGCAGCCATGAACGATATAAACGACGGTATGGTTGAAATAATTTAAATCTATGTTAATGTAAATCTTTTTCCATTAAATTGGAGGCATAACTGTAGAAAACTCAAACATTAAAAGGCAATAAGGGCATCAATGCTTGTCAAAATAAATAAAAACGTTTACTACGTTTAATAGAAATTTGTCTAAATTTTTTACTACTGTCATAGGTATAGCTGGAAAAAGATTTCCTCTTAGCAAAAGTTAATTTTAATATTTACTACTGTTCTGTGTTCTTAGACTCATCGAAGTAAACAATCCAAGTCCTACAAATCTAGTTTCCGTTGTAATGCTTTGTTGCGTTTACGTGGTAAGCACTTTTTCCTATAAGATATTAAGTACTACGTAGAATAATAAAAATGATGATCAAAAAAATTTGACCTTGCATGGCAAATACTTCAGATTAATATTAATATTTAGTTGCTAACAATATACAGTCCATCAAAACGCATGTCATCGCAAATGCCTTACTAGTAAATGTGATTGATTAACGTCCGTCACACCTTTAATATTCTCCATTGTGACACTAGATTTCAGGCTTATGGCTTTTATTTTAAATGCATAGAAAATAACTGCTTTCTTTATATTTCGTTGATACTAACACCGCTAACATCAAACATTAAAATAATTAAAAGAAAACACTTTTAGTCATTTGTTATTTGAGTGAACATTCTAATAATAAAAATTTCCTTATTTAAATTCAATGGAAATCACTTCACTTAAACAAAAAGTTTAAAAAAATCGTATGCGACAATATATACTTTGGTTTGCGCAGCGAATGCATTAAAAGAAATACTAAACTTAGAGCAGAGAGAGTACAACATCCACTATATGTGCTCAACAAGCTTTAACCAAATAAATTAATCTAAGCCGACAACAGGCGAAATGAATCCAATTTAGTTGCAATAGAAAAATTTTAAAGGCCAATGTCTTTCACTAACCAGCACACCATTCACGGAGTGGTATATACATATATATATATATATAGTGGTATATACGTATATACATATATATACATGCATTGTGTGTGATTCAGTATAAATCTCTTATTGTAATTCAAAGAAAGAACAACGAGAGCAACACTCTATTTGATGTAAAAGTTTTCAGAGGCTTAGTTTAGGAATGCACGGGGTACATTTTTGCAGTGTAACAATGATAATGTCATATGTGTGTGCGTGAGTTCTTAAGATCTTGACATTACTAAAAATGAAAGCAAGGTTTGTTAATTTTACTATTTTTCTAAAACAATTATTTTACATTGAAAAGTGAGAAGAATAAACATGACTGATTATATATAGAAACTGTCAAGATCTCCATGGGAAGAAAATCAAATTCATGTCATATATAAGTATAATTGTTACTGTTATCGCCACTTGTGACACAACGTCTATTAAGTCTGAGTACTCGTTTGTACGTTATACCCAGAACTTAAGACAGCATCAAGTTTGATTATATCGTTGATTCAAAATCATTTTTTGAATCGATTTAAGCTTTTCTATCAGATGTCTGCTTATATATCTTAATCGACATAATCTGCATTCTACATACTAAAATATTTAAGATATTTAGATTTGAAATCTTATACACTGACATGTTATGATCCAAGAACGAACCCTATTAAAGAAGGATAAGGTCGGACTATTTTTATAATACAACTATTTTCAAAATAAAGCTTTATTTCGAAAAAACTCGTTATACGGCGATGATAATTTACAAATTTCAAAAGTAAGTAAAAGCAATGGTAAGTTGAAGCCAAAAATGTCGATTAGTTGGTTCTAAGAAGAATTATAATTTGTAATCCTTAAGGGGAAAAATAACTTCATAAAAATAGTTTGACATAAAAATTATTTGTATCAAAATTGGGCCAGTTATGCCTGTTTTTTTAGACATCATGTAGACCTCATGTAAAAGTAGTCGTGGAAAATAATATAAAAAATATAAATAAATAATTATATAACATGAAAAATAATTACATTAAGCGATGTTGTATAGGGCATTTAACATAGGACCTTGCCCGACTATATTGTTTTCATTTCTATTTGAAAAACAGTGCACTTGCGCTTGATGTACAACAACGGTTCAGTATGTAGATGTTTTTAATTCACAATTCAATTGCTCGTGAAAATTTCAATGAGAGGATACAACAGAGTTTCTTTGTGCTCAAGTTTTTATGTCGTTTGCAAAAAAACAAAAAACAAAAACAGATGAAGAAGAAACATAAACTTATAAAATCGCGCATTATAGTATATTATGTGCACTGAATATGGTAACAAAATTAGCAAAGCAAGAAGCTAAAAAGTCGTTGTTCACTTGCTCTTACTACAGAAATCGTTCGTTCCAGTGAACTAAAGCAAACTCAATCAAGTAGAAATATATGCTTTTTTTTCAGCAATCTAAATTTAATGCTTCATAAAGTAAACATTGTTTGACATGAAGGACTTCATTATAAAAAAAATAATAAAATGGAATTTTTTTTCAAGTTTTCTGAAAAAAATTTGTAAAAAGCAAGTGGTTTTCGCGTCATTAATTAAAATTTTAATGAACCATTATGATAATTTTCTGCATATTTAATAATACTGGGTGTGCATAAAAGTTTGGAATTTTTTATTTCATCTTACCTGTACTTTTGTTTGTTAATAATAGCGAATTCATAAAATATTTGAAAACATTTTCTCTTTGCTAATCGGTTATGCAATTGTTAAATGTATTTCTATTAATTTCGCTTATTTACCTTTCACGATACATGCGACCATTTTATTGTCGTTTGCACATTATTCAAATTATTTAAGAAAAATAATTACGAAAGAATTAGTTTGACTATTTTGCCATCTCGACAACACATCCCCTTGCACTAGCACTTTGAATAGGTTCTCGCTGTTTTCCAAGTGAACACGTACCGTGTACTGTAAAATGCCAATTAAAACTGCAATTTTTCTCTCTGGACGCAGGATCTCAGAGCAACGGAATAAATTTCCTACTGAAGTGAGCAATACTTTTGAGCTTTGAATTGGTCCAGTTTTATTTATTTTACTTCATTTCAAATGAGGGAAATTTCACGTTCTCTGTTTAATTCAAAGAATAGTCCTGCTTAATTAAGCAACTGCTTGATAAATAATGAATCCGTCCGGAACTATACGTATCGATGATAAATCTCAAGACTCATCGTTGATCGAATAAAATGAAACGATTACTATGAAACACCAATGGCAGCCGAAAAAACGATAAAACCTGCCGAAAAGCGGTGGCATCATCCTTTTTTCGCCGTAACAACTTTGGTCATATATGATAAAATGACTAAGGACACTTTAGCAACACTGAACGAGAATGCACATATCCTCCCGCTCCCCCTCCCCCCTTGTATTTAACGAACGTTGCCGCTTTTGATGAACACAGGTATCATTTATTTACACATTAATTACAGCCGCGATAAAACATATATATAGCAGCAGAATTAAGTTAATAAATAAAGTAAATATTATCCTAAACATTAGAACTTAACTGTTATAAAGTATAGAAATAAAAAAGAAATAAAAAAGAAAAAAATTATCTACAAATAAAGTAACATTACACAAAAAGAAGAATTATGAACTGTCAATTTATGGTCTATTGAAAGCTACACTTCTATTCCTATAACAATCAATGGGGGTATTTTCTAAAAAATTATTTGTCTCTCATGCGGGATAAGGAGTGATTAGCGATGGAAAGTATTTCAATCGTGCGATTTTGTCTGTAATATGAACAATATCACTAAAAAAACCACAGAAATTTATTCACATTTTTAATGAAAAAAATTCGCGGAAATATTGCACTGAAACTGCGACAAGAAAGGCCCAAAAAATCTTAGCAGTACTTCTTATGATAGGAAAAGTTATTCGTTATTCTTTTTATCTACAAAATGTAAGGAGCCCAAAATCAATACACTTTTTTGTACGAACACCACAAAAGCGAACACGAAATATCAAAGGGGCAAAAATGTATTCAAGTTGCTAATATATGGTGCGGAAATAGTCTCCCTCTTAATGCAATATAAACTTCTTTGAATTTTTATTACCACCACTGTTTAACACTATATTTATCTGAAATGAGCATTTGATACAAAGTTTCGATCATGACTGATTCTGAATCTATTTGACCTCTGTCCCTATGTCTATGGCAAAGTTCGTTAGTCCTAGAGTCCTCAAATTAGAGTTATCAAATTTTGATAGATATGAGGAAAATGTAGAGCAGTAAGTCACAATCTAAAGCCCGATCTATTGGTCTGAAATTTAAGAACAAAATGAATGAATAATTTTTTTCGTGTCACTTTCTAGATTAGCATAAGGGTTTGGATCGATTTACGTTTTATAATCCTTTTGATCATTGCATGTCTATTACAATCCTCATTATTTTATTTGGCCCATACTATCTACAATTTTGAAACAAATACTTTTTTTAAATCACACGCATATAATAGATTCTTGCAAAAATTGTTTAAATCGATCCAAGAGTACATCTACAAGAAACTTGTACAATTTTTCTACATTTATTCGCCATGAGCGGTACCTAAAATTCGTTTCAAAGCGACTATAATTTTCTTGTTCGTTTTTATTTCTTTTTTAAGAACTTTTAATAAGGTACAAGAAATATCGTTATGTACATTCACATGTACATCTCAAGTTCCACGGCTAATTGAGTAAATTTAAATATAAAACGAAGCCAGTCAATACAAAAACAGCAAGAGCGTCTTCTGTTTCCAAAACTCTGAGCTATTTTTATATGCAGCATCATATTTTCCCCTTCTTAACACGAACAGAAAATGTGAACTTTTACTAACTACACTGAATTAACTTGTACTAGCAAAGCTCTTTATATAAAAGAAGTTCGAAATGAATTTAATTTGTTTATCTAACCTTGACAATATCGTATGCCGGTTGATGTTTGTCATTCATAAAAACATAGAACCAATGCAGAAGACTTAGCCTTAACAACAGTTACGAAAAAACAACAGTATTGAAATTACTTTTCATAGCACACATCATATAAACTTGGCTTCCGTGCTTAAACGAAGAGTATCAGAAATTCGTCTTAAACGATTACAGCATTTCTACTTTTTTTTTGCCTGTATCTTCCTTTTTCCATATTTATAGCACAAAATTATTCTCTTTCGAAAAGATAAAAAATGTAATAATTAAGTGTGTGCGTGTCTCATTTAAACATCAAGCTAAGAATGCGAAAAATGAAGAAAAATATTAAAAGAGAATAAATTAAATTTATGAATGAACACGTAAAATTCATCGTCTAATAGAACGCATATAATGAAAAACTCACTAAACAACCGACCTGAACATTCACCAACCCTGCTAAGTTTCAAGAAATAGTATATTATTCCTTGAAAGCATTAGATATGAATCGAGATTACTTGATTTTACTAGCGAGAGTAAAGCAATAAGTTGCAATCTATTTTCATAGATTGCTAGTGGAAAAGAAACTAGCAAGTCCCGATCCAGATTCCTAAGTGCAAAAGCAAAAATTGTTTCTCAACAAATTCAATTGAATCAACATAGTACTGACAGGAAGGAGACCGTACAACAACAAGCCTGTACATAGCCTCTTTATAAAATACGATACATACATAACAGAATACCATCAGGACTTAACGAGAAGCATCAGCATCTTAATGATCTTAAATCCTTGTAACAAATACATCGTGTAATGTCGCAGCAGAGTTTGAGTTAGAAGTATCTCTGTTAGAGCATTTTAATTAAAGAAGTCTATATTTTACAGAAATATGGCGACGTTTCTTTTGGAGTTCTCAAATTTATAAGAATGTTTTAAGTTTTTAAGGAGTAGAGGTATATGTAGGGTGTAAATAGGCAGACCTTATTAAATCCACCACCGAAGGTGAAGGGTATATTTCATTTTGTCATTTGGTTTGTAACTACCAAAAGAAAACTTCGGAAACCCCACAAAGTATATAAGTTCTTGATTAGCATTCGTGTGTCGTGTGTATGCACAAGATCAGCATCACATTTATATAATAGGTTTAAGCATGTCCGTCTGTGCGGCTGTGTAATGTCTGTGTTAAATATTCTTCTGGTCGCAAAAATGAATGTATCGTCTTCAAATTTCGCAAGAACATTGGAAGTTCTTGTACGCAGGTTGGTGTTGAAAATAGGCAAAATCGCTCCAAAGACGCGGCCATAGTACGACATAGACGAAGAATACCTCTGCTTTTGGAAGCAAAAAAAAAATTGGCTTTTTGCTCATTACTCGTAAACCATAGCAGATAGAATTATTTAGAATTATTGTTGCGCTAGCTATCACGTGTTCTCTGTGCAAAAATGGAAAGGATCGGCCCCACTCACTTAACTATCTGATGTGTGTCGTAAACATTATAAACATGAAGATACTGGCTTGAAATTTGGCAGAAACATTGGAAGTTCTTTTACTGCCACGCCCACCTATTACAACTTAGGTTTTCCCCATTTTTGCAAGATGAAGGTGATGGATATAAAAGATTCGACGCAGACGAATATAATTTGCTCACTTGTTTTTATAGTGAGAACGTGATGGTAAATGTCATCAGGCAAGTAAAAGTTAATCATATTCCACACTACAGTGCATTTGCAACCGAAGCTAGACTTATTCTTCAAGGTATAAACCTTGCTGACAAGACCAAACTCGAAACTGTTATTATCGCACACAGTATGTCGGTTATAAACGCTATCCGAAGTACTTTAAATCGCAGATAGATGCCGTAACTTTAACGGCTAAGTTAATTAAATCCATGCCTAGCCGCAGAAAAGTTGAAATAAGCGTTTGTTTGTACATCTTTAATTTATTTTATATTTAATAACGACAATATAATTTATCTTTTGAATTTTTTGACAAAATCCATTTGCCTCAGCATTCTAAATATTTTCTTATCTCAATGTGAGAATGTTGACGTGAGACGTTCTTGGCAATTTCTTTATTATCTTTTTTTATTTAACTCACGTTTTGAAAAAAAAGCATAAGTTCTTGGAATTTTCAAATCTAAATTCACTTTATTCGAAGATATTACTTACATTTCCCAAAAATCAGAAATTACCAAATTGCCATTATATTGAAGTTTTCTCGATTGTCTCTCTAAGCTTATGTGCTATATACAAAGGCGGGATTACTAAACAAAAAAAGATGCGATGACTTTCCAGAATGAAATTAGTCAAATGTTTTATTAATTTTGGTTGAATCAACCGGATCACACACACAGCTTTTTTACATTAAGTCTTTAGAAATATTTGTATCTAATTTTCGTTCAATATGTCGTTTTAAATGAATAATTTTTCTAGCTGCGATTTATAATTCCCGAAAGAAATGAGCGAACAAGAACCAGTTCATGCGAATACTTCCTTTGGCTAATCGAGAATACATGTTGCTTTCTGGGCGGCCTGATGCTATTCGAGAATAAATATTGCTTTCGGGGCGGCCTGATGCGTAAATTTTACCAATATTACGAATGAAAAGACAAATCTAGTATGCCTCGTCATAAGGATGGTGGTGGATGTAATTCACCATTAAATGTGTATATGATTATTACATTATTTCCAAGAAAGAATGTAAAATTCTAAAGTTATTAAGTTGAAAAGAAAAAGAATAATTCATTACATAAACGTGATATCCGTTCATGCATTTTTCAGTTTTAAAGATATTATTGCCGTAATGTAATACATCAACAATGGGAAGTCATTGAGATAGATGAAAATACCAAAATCAACAAAATTTGTATTTACGACTAATAGTCACCCATAAAATATTATAGGTAAAGTTGCAATAGTTTATGAAGTGAATGGTAGCTACCAATTTCATTCAAATATGTTACGCTATTAAAGAGCCGTTAAAAATAAGTTTAACAACGAAAGCCTTATTTTAATAATAATTGGTATAGTATAGCTTAACTGAGGTACATGCATACATGCTTGTGAATCTAATAAACATTTTTTTTTTGAGCAACTGATAACACTTCTATTACGAAGAATTTTTGCGCTTAATTAAAATGCATGAAATTTTGAACGAAATCAACGAAACAAAACACAAAAAGTTCATATTAATGGTTGACTATCAAAATTTGCAAAAGTAATTCTATTAAATTATAAAACGTATTACATGAGTTTCGGGATAACCGGAAATATGGTCATTTCAAGCAGACTTTCACGTGCACATAAATGCTAATATGACCAAATTTTATGTTCAGCTATAATTTTCGCGTAGAATCCTTTCGTACAAGTTTCAAGCATTTGATAGCATCCACTCACACCCTTCCGTCATTTATAATTCAAGAGGAAAGATACGTTACGGTTAGTTTGTGTACATTTGCACGTTTTTGTTGTTGTTCGTCGTATGTTGGTTGTGTGTGTGTGTGCTTGCTTGGCATAACATTCAGGCTCATTTTTTATCTACATCAATGGACAAACTTTTATGTAAATATGTTTAGAATAGAGTAGAGTTTCATTAAATCATGGATTTTGCTTAATTCCACGCGCTTATAGGCGGATACGTGTTTCTCTTATACGCTGGGAAATATTTTAGATTTAGTGACTGTTCGGCAAATTTTTTTTTTTGCTGTCAATGCTTCTGAATGCGTATGTGCATGGAAGGTAGGCATGAGTTCATGTGAATTTAATACGTATTAGTGTTCACCTTTCACTGAAAATTAAATGCTACCAAATACTTAAATTGGACATTTTTATAATTTCGTGGAAAGTATGACCAAAAAAGAAAAACATTGCAATTGTAGTTATTTCATAACATTTTTGATTGTGTTAGCTATTGTGTTATTATTTCTACAGACCTAACAATGGCGATAATATCATGTATAGCATTCGATTTGGCTCATCAGGAAATACGCTTCAGACATATATTCTTAATTAGACGATTTTGCGATGGTCGGTTTGAATCGCTGACATTTTCAAAAATATGACGATTTCGTTGTATTAGATTAGATTAAAAGGAAAGGTGCCCAGCTCAGCCTTTAAACAGCAAAATCTTCGTAGTAGAAATTAAACTAAATATTAATATAACTATTAAGAAAATCATGTTCGGCTAAGAAGGATCTTTTTCGTCTACCACTTTATATTGAAAAAAAGTTCAAAAAAAACTAAATTTTAACAAGTGGGCGTAGCAGATTTTCTCTGCTTTTATAGAATACTGTGTAATCTATGAGCAGTGAGAAAAAAAGTCCAGAATACAGACGTGTTTTCCGGCCTATTTTATACTGTAGGCTTGGCCTGTGACCGATTTGGCCCATTTTCAATGCCAACCTATGTGAATGAACTTTTAATGTTTGTGCCTATTTCAACCATAAATATCTTAATTTTTGCGTTCAGGAAAATGGTTATCACCGACATTATCTAGACAATCGAACAGATTCCGAATTTGATATTGATCAAGAATATGTACGCTTTATAAGGCTTCTGAAGCTCCTTTCTTAGTATTACAAACTTTTGCACAAAAACTTGAAATTCCAATACTCTATTATGTTGAGTGGGCGTGGTCGATCCTTTCTATTTTTATGGATCTGACTGCTATAGTTTATGAGCAATAAACAAGGAAAAAAGCTTAAATCGATTCTAAATTTAATGTTGACCTAGAATTACAGTTCTAAATTTAATCTGATCTAAATTGTGCGATCGCTGAAGCTTCCCTCTCGACATTACAAGCAAAGTGTCATAATGAATATACCCTTTATCTTCGGCAGTTGCGGAATTGGAAAAATAATTCCTCTTTTCATAAGTGAAACATTTAATAATCAGAAGGACCGATGAAGGGATGGATCACCGTTTGTCACGTGTTTTACGTCATGCGGCGATTTTCTTTTAATGGTTTGGCTCGATTTCATATGTTGATAACAATTTTTGGCATTTGATGAGCTCATCACATCTCGCGATATTACGATTACGATTACGTTTCTAGTTCTATGTTATATCTAGTATAACTATTTTTCATCACGAATCCTAATACAATGCATATAATCTTTCTATTTAAATGTTTTTCTCTTTCAAGTCGTATGCTACTTAATGTTCGTGCTTCCGATTCATTCGCAGCATTTTCAGACATTGCGAAATGTTTGCTTGTTTAACTTTCACAGATTTCTCTTTAGATTAAAAATGAATGTTCATGGAATAAACTGCTTCCTACTTTTTTCTATTCAAACCTTTTTGCAGATGTATACGCATATATAGGTATATGTTCCCTGTCTGTAGATTTTATGATATTTACGTTTATTGTAAATCTATTCTCATGAAATTTGCTTATGTCATATATATTCTTTTTACAGACTACTTGTTGCTGAAGAAATAAATGCACATATTTCGAAATTTGTTTTGATTACTTATTTATCTTATTGTAAACGAAAAATATTAGATTTCTGATTGTAACATTGCAACGTATATTTTTTTATTGACCGAAAAATTAAATAATGAACATGCCTGACATGCGCAGTCATTATTCAACTAAATTATTTCAGAAAAACGCAAAGAACGAAAAATCTTTCTTTCACACACTTTTCATTCTCATTTATGCCTCAACTCTTCTCTATCCATAGGCGAACAAAAAGATTATCTTTTAGTATTTAAAACAATTGCTATTATCGTTAAATTAATATAAAAAACAAGCCTTTTGTTTTCAGCGAAATGTATTTATATTGTGTTTGGCACTTGTTTTTCTTGTTCTAGGGTACATAATACATAAAATGCACCATTCTATATCGAACAGTCTGAGGTACTCTCTCGACTTCCTACAATATTCCCTATTAACGTAAAATTTTGAATTTACATCGTTATATGTGGATGTTAAAGCGATTAAAAACGTCACTGCTAGTAAGATCTCGTATTTACTGTAATAAAATTGCTATTTGAAAAAAAAAACAAGGACCTATTAAGGCAAAAATATTTTGTTGTACATTTGATGTACAACTAGATTTATAAAAGAAGATTTAGTTCATAGAGAGATTTTTCAGATACGTCTTAACTCGCAATTCTAAAGCACCTTAATGATGATATCAGACTCAAGCATTTAATGCTAAAAACGATTTAGATGGAGTTACATTTTCAGATACCCCTATAAATTGGACATTACGAATGATAGTAGTCTAAATATTCCAAATCGACAAATTTTTGTTCTTTAGTATAGGGCCTAACATTAACTGAATTTATCTGTTTTAAAAATTTGAGTACCCTAAAAAATAAAGGAAGAACGAGCAAATAACAGAAATGTAGTTAAGATAGGCTAAAAGCTGACACTGAAGAGGTTTTTTTTAGAGAGCAAGCAAACTTGCAATTGATCCCTTCTCACTTTGAAAATTCCCTTGTAAAGCTGTGAACCTTTCCACCAAATAGCGGCCTACTTCATTTTGTGGATCTTGAAATTAGGCTTTAAGATAAACTAAACCCAACAGTGTCCACAGTAAGCTTGTCTACATATAAAGCGCATTTATTTCACAAGGTTTTCCCTTAATTACTAAAACTGGATGAATTTTATTTTTTCGAGACCGTTGGGCCTCCCAACTACCAATACATAAATAGTCAGCTACATGGAATAAAAGAAGAGCAAAGCACTTATAAAATTGCTCAAATTTTCTTGTAATTTTTAGTCTTTGGAAGTTTGAACGAAAAAGAGACGAATTTGGTATTTTGTTTTAGCAAGCAATTCAGGTATCAATAAAGATTTCCAGCACATTGCAAATTAACTTCTTATAACTCCGCTGGCAGTCCTATTCAATATAGTCTCATAGTAAATTTTTTCTTTATCACGATACTACTAAACGTCCCTAATTACATAATTCATTATTATATTTATATATGTACATATTTAAAAGTGGATCTGCGGATCTTTTTTATACCCACCACCGAAGGTGAAGAATTTCATTTCATTTGGTTTTTAACTACCAAAAGGAAACTTTGGCTACCCCACAAAGTATATAAGTTCTTGATTAGCATTCGTGTGTCCGTCTGTGTAATTTGATTTAATTGATTTAAGATTTGATGCTGGTCAAGAAAGTACTTACTTTGCAATGTCTCTAAAGCTTCCTTCTCTGAAATGACATGACAAAATGGATATATCCCATCCTCCGAAAAAAAAATAAAAAATGATATATTGATATAGTGTAACAATAAGTGGGCATGGTCGATTTTTGCTATTTAACCCATATATATAGACGAGGAAAGTTTTGCCTTTCTATCTGAACTAATTTAAGAGTAAAAGGCACAAAACAAGTGTTTTCTCAGTGTATATTACATTTTGGTTCCCCTACTTCTTCGACCATTTTGGGTTGTTTTCAATATCAAGTACATTCAAGAACTTACAATATTTTTGCATCATTAAAAGCTGATATCTTCACTTCCAGGCTTAGAAGAGAGTTTACCACAGCCAGACCCATACAAATGAGCGGACAAACTCGCCTGGAATGTCCTGGCAACTTTTTAATGAAACACAATTGATACAACGAAATATCGTAGACATCATAAGTGATACAAACTAGGGATTCTGCTAATGGTTGTTCACATTCAGATAAAAAACTGTAGATACTTTTCTGGAATTGGTTGAAAATATCGCCAATTATTTCTGGTGGCTTTAATAGCACGCGCTCTATTCTTAAGATAAACTCAAAAGGATATGATCAACGTTATCAACGTTATCAAGGTCCGGACAAATTAACTGATCACGTAACTTATTGCAACGTGCAAGTCGTCATTGTTAATTATAATTTTAGACTACACAAAATTTTTTTCTAATTTCGTTACGATATTGAGCGTTCTTTATTTTCGTTTGCTTTTTTTTTTGGTACACCAAACACTGCTAAATATATTCACGCATTCTATTTACATTTCATTATTATTTTTACAAACTGACATTTGTTATCTATAGTTTTGTATATATAAGTTCTTCTAACGCCGACACGCATCATCATTACTAGCGCCAGCTAAAGCAAGTGTATAGTGTTTCTGGCATTTTTCATTTCGTGTTAGTGTCAGTGTTCCAATTGTAAAATGTGAGCATTGTTGCAATTTGTATGCATAAATATTTTCCAGGCATTTTTGTTCACATTTGTCATTCTTTAATTATTCTATTGTATGTTAATGGACGGTTTTGTTTTTGTTTCGTTATTATTTTTATGTTCTTTACCAACATACGCGATACGTGCGGCTCTTACTTAAAATTCGAATTGAATTCGAAAATAAATATAAAAATGAATTATATTTGCGTGTGCTAACAAAAAAAAAAATCACCTCGCTTGAGGGATACGGCAAATTGACGTCCATATCTATCCCCGTACAGGTCTCGTGTTACCTCTTCTCTATAAATATAAAGTTTCTTAAAATTGATGACAGAATAACTGTAATTTAGCTTTAAAAGCGAAAAAAAGGTGTGCACACTACATAAATGCCAACATGAAGTTTAATCTACATGTATCCCGATATATCAAGCAGGGGAATGTGTGTGGGTGGTCAAAACATTATGAGATATTAAGGAGTGCTTTAATTCAGATTTCTTCTTCAACAGCAACTGTGGTTGTTAAGCTTTTCTCACTTGTTGAGAATCTTAGATTTAATTAACGCTGCAATTTAAATAACTGCCAAATAAGTTGATCGTTAGTTAAGATATCATCACAAGAACACAATGATCGTAATTGTAATCATTAATTGGCAACGTTTTTTTTCTATTCAATATATGATATAAGTTTTCATGTTACGTCAAAAGATCAATCTGTTCGCTGTACTCGTTTTATGTATATGCCGATCCTAACGATCAAGAACTTGTTTGTTCGATTTAAATTATTGTCTCATTTGAAGATCTTTATCCACGCGTCGTTCATTTTCATATCAGTTTAAAGATTTTGTGTTGCAAGCACTAACAGGCAAGTAATATTTCTACGAAATTTGTCACGTTTTAGTATAAATTAATACAATTAATATAAAAACGTTGGTGACCTATTAAATAAATCAATTTCTATAATTGCTTAAAGGAGGAGCAATACAAAAGAAAAAGAACTATGTGACGGAACCCAGGCAGTGCCTGAAAATAAAACGGAAAAGATTAAATGCAGTAGAAAATAAAGTAACGATTTTTTGTAGTCAGTACCTATTCTCAGGTCGTGAAAAAGATCCAAAAATCGTTAAATATTTTTCTCACGAGAGAAAAACGCGATGAGTTACAGCATTATAAGTTGTGAAACAGATCATTTAGTAATTTGTTCCGTAAATGTTAATGCTTATAAAGAGCAAGATCGATCTATCAAGTGGTTTGTTAAGATATAGGGTGAAAGGAATTCGGCATGGATCATTAAACAATATAAAGTCTGGAGAATACCGGCTACAAAGAAAACGATCGAGCTTTTTCTAAACGACTCAATAATGCGGAATGAAAAGCGGTTAACGTAAGACAGTAAAGTTTAAAAACAAGTAAGAAACTTTTAGTCAACAGGGACCGAATCTTATATATACCAAACACCCTTCATTTTGTCACACCAAGATAAAATTTTTCTGCCTGTAGAAACCGTGAATAAAGTGAAAAATTAAAAATT
The DNA here is from genome assembly GCA_000671755.1 of Glossina brevipalpis. Taxonomy (NCBI): domain Eukaryota; kingdom Metazoa; phylum Arthropoda; class Insecta; order Diptera; family Glossinidae; genus Glossina; species Glossina brevipalpis. The sequence continues at coordinate 4,738,812 of KK351015.1, read as the reverse complement.
TGATCACTCATGACTTAGTGAGGTTTGCCCGATTTTGTTCGATTTTTGCATATGAATGGTGCAGTCGTCCATAAAACAAATTGCAAAAATTTCACCCTTCTATCTCTCATGATTTATAAATAGTGGCAAAAAACAACAAATCTTAGCTTAGAGAAACAAAGCTTATGCTTTTCACTGTGCTTGTGCTTAAACCGATTAGGCTCACTTGTAATATCATCCTGGATACACGAACTTCTAATATTTCTGTCAAATTTGGGGTCAACATTTTAATTTTTGCGACTAGAAAAGTGTCAGTAGCATAAACCCACACAGACACGCACGGACGTGCAGCCATAGCTAGATCGATTCAGAATTTGACGCTGATCAAGTATATGTATACTTTAGCGTGAAGCTCACTTTAGACGTTGCAAACATTGCGCTGCTTCTGCCTAAACATTCAACTCGAATCTGAGATAATCCTTCGTATCTTCGAAGAAAATTTTGATTTTAAGAAAGATTGACAATTCCAAAGTTATTTGGCCTATACACTTTCCTGTCGGCCTATGAAGGATTTCTAAAACGACGTGAAGTTGTTTGTCTTCAGAAGTAAGAATTATAAAGTTATTGTATGAAAATTTTTTGACCATGACTTTTGCGGAGATATTATTGAAGTCTAGAAAATTGGTAGAAGGCTTCGAAACAATAAATAGCAAATGTATATTCTCATTTTACTATGATGTCCATAGGTTTAGTAATTCTTGAATTACAAAAGTTTTTGTTGTATTAGGCGTCAAAGCATAAAAAATAGTATTAATTACTAAAGCACCTAATGACAGAAAGACGATATTATAGTTCAACAAGCAAAATGAAGGTGTCTCCCATCATAATCAAAATTTGGATGATTTTAGCTTACGCACCTTTAAAACCATCCCATGACCCTAAGCCGACCACTTAATAAGTGCCTAATAAGTTCCTGAAAGTTGGGTCTCTTTCGATTTTCTGTTCAAAATATTTTTGCTGTACTCTCTACTATAATTAGCTTGTATAATCTTTTCATTTTTGGTTTCTTCCTATTGTAAACACTTACAAATTGCAAACATTCAATAAGTTTGAAATATTATGTATGTAAAAAAAAGAGCCCTTCTTGTATTTTTCTCATCATATTTATGAAGTATTCACATTCCTAAAGTGGATTCTCGATGATTTGATCGATCTGTTTATATAACTTTTTTTTTCTTTAAAATTCAATTTCACATTGCTGTAAGTGATTGTTGTGATTCAATTCTTGTTTCATTGATTATTATACCAACCACATGTTTTTTATAAATTTATAATAAATGAAAATAAACACCGGAAACGCCATATTCCCTGCATATTTATGCAGATACATCAGCATAAAACACATAAGAAATATCGATGTATATTAACTAGCCTGTCCGTCCTCACCAAACTTTATCAATTCTATCAGATCAAATGTCAATTGCTTACGTCTTGAACTACTTTTGTTTTAGACAACTTTCGGCTAAACACCTAATTCAGCCATCCGGTTTGCACACAATTAAAAATTATTCGACGATGTTAATATTACTGTATATGCTTGATTAAATCGGAGGTAATCGAATGTACGTTCACAAATAAATCGTAAGTTTATAGTCGCTTTGCATTTTGTTTACAAATTTTGTTTACAAGTTCAAACAGAAGAGAGAAAGACTTTTCATTATTCAACGCAATATCATTAGTGTTTCGGTAATCTTTTCAGATTTCAGTATTCATGTAATACATTTAGTAAATTGCGTGGTCTACCTTCCACAAAACTAAATCGTTGCCGCTATTCACTGCAATATAATTGTGTTATGAATAAATCTTCTTTACTATAATAAAATTAAGCCCTCTTTTGTTCCTATGCCATAAGATCCAAAAATTATTGAGCCTCTGAATACTCATATTCATTTAATAATTTATATTGACACAAATAATTATATTCATAATATATTTGATATATACACACAAAAATATACTTTGCGTGTAAGAAGACAATATGTTGTTAGATGTATTTCTAGAACTCGGTACCTGATGTGTCTCAAAAATTCGTTGTACACCAATTATAATCTCTCTTTTGTTATTCCATTTTTTTTTCCACATTGTTATTATTACACAAGCAATGCGGGCATATGTATGCACATTGATGCACCATTCATCCAATACATCGTTTTTTTTTTCGTTACCTTAGGCACTGCCCATGATAACGTCATAATTATGGGCCTGTACATTTTTTCCTGCTACTGTTTCTCTCAGCTTTTTTCTCTTCTTCGATAAAGAAAAAGAGGTGCTTTGGAGTGTGTTTCGTATCTCACGCTGTGCGTTTAAGCATTAATTCGTTTTTATAGCAGCGGCGATTGAAAAATACTGGTTTGCTTATTAAATATATACAAAAGTATCTGCAGATGTGCCCATCATAAACGTCAGACAATATAGTTTTTTTCTGCTGCCGGTGCATTTTCAAGCTTCGAAGGGGAATATGGTAATTTTATTATTCTGTTTGTAGCATTTGTACGTTTCTAGAAATGAGTCTCAGAGATCATATGTAATAAAATATGTAAGCTCTTGGGGAATATTAAATCATAAATCGGTTTAGCAATGTTTTTTCCGTCCGCACGGACGGACGGACGTACGTACGGATGTACGTACGGTTTTCTTAGAATCGTCTAGCCCCTCAAAATGGCCATCAGTCACAGATTCTATCTCTTCTTTCATTTCATTTAACAGTGAGCGTACGTAGCACCCAGCTTTCCAAACTTTAAGCTAATACATAATGTACAGGATATTTAAGGCACCGACTGCAGCCACTCGCTCACCGACTTTTAATTCGAAAGTCTTCATATATCATGTTGTGGATTTTCTCCAACATTCCGCCGACTGGTATGATATTTCAATATGGCAGCTGCTAAACTGTACCTTAGCCTCTCCCTGTGTTAAGAATCAAAAATTTTACCAAAAAATAAAACAGAAACAACAAGAAAACAATGATGCAAACAAAATATAATCATAACAAAATTGATAAAATAAATCAAAGCCAAATTAAAATAAAAAAAAGGGATGGATGCAAAATGAGAGGACTGAATCGCACAATGTAGAGACTGAATGGCAAAACGACTGGACTAAAGTTGGCCCGATATAGTGAATGAAGTGGCCCGATGAAGCGAATAAAGTCAAAATGACTGGACTTAAGTGGCCCGATGAAGCGAATAAAGTAAAAAGGACAGAATGGCCCGAAGAAGTGACTGAATGGCAAAATAAGAGGACAGAAACGTCTAGGTATCATGAATTTATTTATTTAATTCTCTCAAAGTCTATTGATTCCAATTCCTTTTCACGGCTTTGTATCCCCTGTTGTTGCACAGCTATTTCTTGCGTACGCTCAACAAGCTTGCGTTGTTCTTCTGCTATAGCTTCTTTTTTAATTTGGACTGCGCTTTACCCAATGCCTTAAAATAACCCTAAGCAACGGTCATATAAAATTTCTTTAAAAAAGTTTTCACAATAATAAAATATAGGATAAAGTGATCCTTATATATACTCAGCTTTATTTACTTACCTCAAAATGTTTTGCCGGAGTTTTGTCAATATTAAAAAGTAAGCTAAAAACCATTTATAAAGCTAAAGCAAAAAATTTATAAGAAAGTTTTGGCCTCCATAACGTTAAAAATTGTATACAACACAATAGTTTTCACCTCACCCTATATATATAGGAAATATTTGTTTCGGCTTTTAAACTAATATTTCTTGTGCCAGCCACCTCGATATTTAAATCACCTGTTATGAATAAGAAAGATGTACTGTTTTTCTATTACTGAAACCATAGTTGTAGGCGGATCATTAAACCTCACTTAAGGCCAGTAAGTAAATACAAAACTTTTTACGTAAATTTTTGTGACAAACAGGCAAACGACGGATAAAATTACATCTACATATTATCTACATATTAAAGGGTGTGAAGTTATATTTAAATATAACTAGCAAAGACACAAACCAAAACTATTAACAGAGGTCTGTTAAGCGATTAACAGAATTCTGTTAACCAAAGTCCTGGAAGGATTTATATCAAATATAGTTAAAAAGACAATATTTTGGAACTGTTTTGAATGAATATGATAAACAAAACATCAATTTTTGTTAATTGAGTAAAATTTGATATAAAAAAGTTTTTCTGCTATGTCATATATGACATTCAAAAAGCCGAAGTTTAATTGTCCATTTGTTTTCCGTTATTCCTTGAAGAATACCCTTTCCAACGATGCATAGCTATTATCAAGTTGCTTTCGGAAAATTTTTTATTCGGCTTCGAAAATTGCTCGGCCTCTTTTAACAGTTTTGGTTTGTGACTTTGTTAGTTATATTTAAATATAACTTCACACCATTACTCATTTGATGATTATTATTTTTCCTCCAAAAGTTTATTTGCACCTCTTCGAGAAATTATATGATTTGTTCTCACAAAAATTTGAAAATTTTGTCCAGTTTTGATCACATTCACATCTATTTATATAAATTCTTCTAAATTTCTAAGAAAATATTTTGTACACAATTTGAATCATTTCATCAACGCATAATATATTGGCTGGCTGCGCGATGATGATGATGCCACCGTAAGTTGAATAGACCTATATAAAAGGAAAATTGATGACAACAATTAACCATCTGCTATGTGTCAATTTCATCACCAATGCAATCACTTTTCAAACACAATTACAGACTCATTTATTTGCTGGTAGTAAACGAGTGCTTTGCACTCATATTTGTTTACTTTCTTGATAAAATGGAAAGAAAAAAAATTTGCATTTAATTTATTGAATTTTTTTCTCTAAATTGTTTTTTATCACCCGAATATATCAACAAAAGGTGTTTATTGCTTTCACTTCAAAGTTATTGTTGTTGTGTAAATTATAAGAAATTACGACCCAGCAAGCGATCCATATTATTAAATGTAAACAAAATACGAATTACTTGAATATAAAAACAAAAAAAAAAGAGTAAAATTAATTTTATTATAAAAACAAGTGGCAGAAAAGAAAAAGGAAGAGAAGTAAAAATCGTTGGTTAGTTATTATCTGTCACCTCCACCAACACTTGGAGAATGTTAGGACAAGAAACAATGGGGCATGGGTTGCTGCCAAACTTGCTGGGGTGTTCAGCTTATTTAAGTTGAACTGTTGCGGGAGTAGAGGCGCGTTCGTTACTTTCTATATCATGTTTATTCAGGAGCGTTGATCGTCGTGGTTAATGTGCATGGAAAATCCACAACACAAAACCATAATGTCCCCTCTAGGATAAAACTTATGAAACCTGCTGTTATTTTTGCTACCGTTTATACGACGAGCGTTAAATAATGTTTTTCCTTCGTTTGTTTGCAGTTTTTGCAAAACTTTAGTATAGGAAAACTACAAATTAAAAAATATGAATACGCTTAGATGATATATTTTCTTTTTTTACTTTTTTTCAATACGTTGTTTGATAATCCAACCGGATATTTAATGAAAGCAAAAAACTTTTTAAGGAAATTCATTTTTTATAGTAGAGTACAACGGCGCTGTATACCAGGAGAGGCGATGGATTACAGTTAGGCAGAAGAACTTCGTTAAGGTAATGCGATAACAAGGAAATTACTTTTGTTGCCACCGCCTGCATGCAACGATAGTGGACATAAAAAACGGGAATTTAAGAAAAACTTACGTATTTACTCAAAAAAAAAAAAAAGAAAGCAAGCGAAAAGAAGAAAAAATCATATCCTGCTTCGACTGAATTTTTTAAAACCTATCACTTTCTTGCCTCACAACAAAACATTACAGGACGATTATTATATCATCGATACGTTCAAAACAGCGACAACAATTTTTGCTCGATCGATTTTCTTAAACTCATTTTATTCATTGATTTCATATTTTTAAAGACTTGTAATCAAACTAAAAATGGTTTCTTACTTCATAATTTAAGTTATTTGTTTATTATTACGTACATGTTAAATAAGAAAAATATTTCTGAATACAAATTTTATATTCTGTTTTAATATTCTGTTCCTTTAGTACACAAGATCTGCGTACAAAGTTCAGTGCGATCGTTCTCGGAGAGGGTCTCCCTTTTTTTGAAACAAGCATAATAGAGCCTTATCCTTATTAACAAGTCCTCTTGGAACTTTTAAGAAAGAAAATTTAAACTGTTTAGTTTTTTTAATCGGACCGATCAGGTTTGAAAATAAAAACAATCATAGACGTTTAAAAAGCTAAAAGAAAAATTTAAAAAAATTTTAAAGTTTGCTTGCTAATGTTTCATAAGCTCTGGCAGATACATAAGGAAAATTGTGGCGTATGTATGGTCTCGTTTGTCAATTCTATACTGACAGGTATCTAAGATTCGTCTTAAAGTAAACACAAATTTTTATCAATTTTTTTTTATCAATTTTGCAACAATAATTTAGAAGCACGGGTGTTTGAATATTTTTTTAAAATAATCCTTACTTAGTTTTCCTACAGAATTTCACACACAAAGTTTTCATTTTCAGTTTTGTGTGCTTTTAATATTTTACTCTAAATGTAATGCACTTGAAGGCCGAAAGCTTTCTTTTCATTTCATTCATTGAGCAAAAAAAAAATCTGAAATTAAACCATTTGAGCGAAGAAAAAATGAAAAGAAAGAAAAACTGAATTTAATGGTAATAATATAAAATCTCTTCTGTTTGCTTGCTGTGCTGTCCAAATAAATTCATAAAATATTCTTACGTTCGAAAAATGTAAAAAAAATTTCAATTAAAATTAAAGCAGCCGATAATCAGAAGAAGAATTGAGTATTTTTTGAGAGAATGGTTAATTTTAATTTAATTTCACTTACTGAATGAGTAAAAATTTTGGAAATATTTTTTTTTTTTTTTGCTAAGATTGTGGTTTTAGTATACCATACAAACCTCTATCTACTATAGGTGATGAGTGCAGTTTTTCGCCCCCTGTAAGTTATATTCGCTCAATATTGCACTGCATTGAAAAAATATTTGAATATTTATACAAAATTTTACTACAGTGGCGGCACAGAGATATGTATAGATATGTTGAATTAAACGTTCGGATGCACCGCCGTGGAGACGAGAAAACTTTGAACTGAGTAATAGCTTTTCCGAGCAATCGTGTTTGCTTTTTAAGTCCCGAATGGCTTCTTTTCGATCAATCGTTGGAAGCCGAGCATACCAAAACAATATTCAGAGGTATTATGGCTACTGGGGTCTATAATAAACTTAGAGTCTCTGCTGTCGCACTTGACATCCCAATCTGTGCATTTCTTCGGCTATTGTGGATGCAATCGAAAGCGGATAGTGATCACTTCTAAATTCCATCTATTGATTGATGTCAAGTAGGAATAAATAATATCGAGTTTTATCTTTTTATCTCAAATTTTCTGAAGAGAAACGGCAATCACTCACGGAATTGACCGAATCAATGCAAATATATCCCTAACTAACGTATCAAGTAACAACAAATACATTTAATGCATTTCAGACAATGTCAACGAATTGCGTTTTCTTTTTGCCTATACCTGTAGACCTAATATGTGTTATCGAATTTTTACTCGTTCATCTTATGTTCACCTGGTAGCAATCAAAATAAATAAAAAAGTAGTGAGAAGACAGGAACAAATACTTCAACTCAGGGTCCTACAATGGTTACGATTATGCTCATGCTCATGTGTAGCAGACGAAAGAACAAGTTTAATGTACCTCAATTCCCCTGTCACGAACACAAAAATTATTTCCAATATCGATGACGCCTTTGTTTCAATTATGCCTTAATTTTCATATAGAATTTGGTGTAATACAGTTAATAGCTTGAGCGCGGCTTTTAACCTCGATTTTATTAAATATACAAAAACAAAATATACATAAGCATACTTATTAAACTGTTGAATCGAATTGAACAACAAAAAAAAACAAAACGTGAACAAGAACAAACCGAATATTCAATGCATTTACAAGATTGACAAGCACTGTTCCATTGTCCCACTTCGGTGAATAAATTTATTACACTTGGTCACTCATTAGGTGAACAAGTGTTACTGTTTTGTTTTTGCAATATAATTAGTTTGATTAAAATGTTAGTTCAGTTAGAAGAAAATATCAAGCATAACTAAGCCTATAAACATGAACAGAAATTTTGTTATTAAAATTCATGCGAATAAGTTTAAGGTGTCTTGAAGAAACATATACACATTTCTGTATACACTTTAATATGTTAATACTTTACCGCGAATCCTGAATACAACTGTTTCCAAAACCCCAAAAAATGATTTCCCAATTCAATTAGCAAACAAATAAGATCTAAAAGACGACGACAAGTGTTCGCTTGTCTTGCGTAAATATTAAATTATCTTTTTATACATATGAGATAGCAAAAATAGAAACAGACAACAAACCAGCAAACATACTAACACGCAAAATTAAAGATAATTAAGAAGTCATTTGTTAAGTATTTTCCAAAGCAATTTTTGCACATTTTTCTTGCAGTTTTTCAACTTTTTTTTTTATTTGTTTGTTTGATAGAAAATGCGCCACTAATGTTATTGTATCTTAACTACATCCAAATGACTGTTTGATTGTTTGTTTGCCAACATTTTATGAGAGAAATAATAACAAAAATTGCTTTTTACACTCAACACTCAAAAAAGCTTCGAAAAGTAAACTAAATTGATTGCTGATTTCATCGAAAAAAAAAAGTCGCAACTACAGTTACTCTAGTGTACACTTAAGCATCACTAAACTCAGATTTTGTTCAAATTCTTTATGCTAAAAACTCCTTTTTAAAATATCCCTACATTTAAATTTCTTGTTACCGTATATTTTTTCTTTAACCTGAACTGTATTCAAAATTCGTTTTTAATTAAACATAGTTATGCCATCACTTGATTTCCGTATATAATGACTCTTAACAGAATTATTTTTTTTACTTCATATTTTTGTTTTTATTTTAGCATGAGTAATATATTCAAAAGAAAACTTATGATAATTTTATAAATGGAAGACAACGAATTTTTGATACCCTGATGTAGTGTTGCCAGGATTTAATTGATGTAATAAATAAGATTTTAGTACAGGTGAGTTGATTTAGGATTATTTTTTAATATTTATTATCTACAGTATCTTTAGAATGTAGTCTTTTTCTAATAAATAAGGAAGATATATCTAATATATTTTCCTACAGGAGGCGAATGTGCTAAACACAAAAATAATAAATAATTTTATTTGAAAGCCTACGTATTCGGGGAAAAATTCGAAATTCCAGAACATAAAAAATGGTGACGAAATCATTTACTTCACTTTTGTTTCCTTTAACCACTAAGAACATTTTTCACATAATATTTAAAAACCTTTATTACTATTGAAATTTAAATAATTTTCGGTACGCGTATTGGAAAATTTCCTTAATTTCAGTGGAGTTTCTTAAAATTAACCCGTGAAGAACTTCATATATCGATAATCTTACTTCAACGTCTATATATCTTTGATTTATTAATTTAAAAAAGCTAGTTCCAAATCGATCCTTATGCCATCAAGTATTAATATAATGCATGAAATGACTGCACTTGATCTTTATACGCCTTACTAAGCTAATATCTGCCGATATTCAAAATAAATTCAATAATCAAATCAAGGTAAGAAAAAGTTCGGCGCATTTTGATTCCACATAAACTGATGAGTTCTGAAAAACTTTTGCAAGGCTCATAAAAATCCAAATAATAAGGACAACTAAACTTTGGCGGTCATGTTAAAGCTCATGTTTGGCTCCTAAAGACCAGAACAAGATACGAATTTTGACGCTAAAAAAGATGTTCAGTGCATTCAAAATCTATGTTTGTTAGAGATAGGGTATCGCAGTTTATGTTGAGCTATTAGTTATATTCTTATCAAAAATTATACAAAAAAACCTGATATACCTTGAAGACACTAAACATCCATGTTAACAACTCCTTAATAGACTTAATATACCAGAGATAATCAACAATATTATAGTCATCGTTTTCGGGGTGGAGGTTACAAAAATAATTCAAACAAACATTAAATAATATTCTCGACATGTTCATGTGCTATATCGACTCACACTGTGCATATGTCGTGAATCGAAACACTTTTTTTTTGCAAATATTTTTCCTCAAGTTCTGTAGTGCAATAATATAGAGCTCCAAACGGCATTGCACTCGATGTTTGCTCTGTTATCTCATTATTGTTGCTGTTGTCGATATATTTTTTTTATCACTTGTTACCCTTTCCTTCTCTTGCCACCTAGCATACTATTACAATATATGCAAATTTGGCCGTTTCATGTTAGTCGTTCTGTTATTGTTGTTGTCATGTTTGTTGTTGTTGTATTGTTGGTTTGTGCCAGATTTCAAATCAAAATAAATGTATGCATGAATATATCTAATTTTTATTTTTTGCAATATAAATATTTGTATGTGTATACTACAAGTAGTAGTTTCAGTTGTTGTTACTGTTATTGTTGTTGTTGCAATTGTTCTCATTCTAAATGTGGGGGGCGTCAAAAACGTTGATGTACCCTACTTAGTATGAATCATTCATTCTCAAATGAAACTTATTTACCCTTTTTCAAGCGAGACATTTGTAACTAAAATGTAATATACGAGCAAATTGAATTTGCGTACTTATGTGAAGTTTCCTTGTAATTTCCTTTCTTTTCATTTCAATATTAACGAATTTCTTAGAAGTGTTCAGTAGAAGTTTTCTTCTCACGCTTTATATATATATATATATGTTTGAATGTATTATCCGTATATAAATGTATATACATATATGTGTTATACATATATAAAATATAGAAAAAAAGATGACCCATCACATCAACATCATTTTTATGTATTCCGTATAACTTTAAATTTTACATTTTACAACAGCCACATAAACCGCATATAATAAAATGGAAACTATTTTTCTTTTATTAATTTATTGCATCAGGATGGTAAAAAAATAATTGCGAACTTTTTAAAAATATGAGGAACGAACTTTAATCGCTTATGTATGTATTTTATTCGTTGTCAAGAAACCTTTGAACGTCTTGCTGACGATTTTGTAAATTTGACCTCATATAACTTGTTGATCTGCATAAAAATGCGATCACTTCGTGTTACTATCATTAAAAGAAGCTTTACAAATAACATGGCGAGGTTTATTTAGGAGACATGCGTTTATTACCGGAACAATTTCTCATAATCTCTTAATAGTTGGCGACGTATTTCTAACCCAATCATTTACTTTCTTTTCTTCAAAGGAAGCATCTATTGACTTTAAAGTAAAAATGTGGTAAAATATTTTGACAGAAATGAAATACTTATACCAATTTGTATCTTTCTTCAAAAACAAATTTATGTATGTTTTGAAAATTACATTTCTTTCTTAGTCATATATAACACCTTCCAATATTTCTTGTTATGAATTAGATTTTTTGAAAATGGAATCTGAAAGAGAGGATCTTTTATAAAACCGTGGCATATGGTTAACTTATTCATACGCAATTGTGTCTATTTTTATTTCTTTTTTTTTAGTTGATCTTGCCGTACGAGCCGTTAAGATTTAACATCGAAAATTTCTGCCAATCATCAGCTTAGCTATCCAATTTTTTTTATTTAATAATTGCTTAAATGATCATAAGTGAAACATGGTACGTTTAAAATAAACTTCAATTCATTGCGACTGAGATATATAATACATATATCAATACAAAATACTGAATAAATCTCTTGCAATGCATGTAAAACTTAACTATCGATTTTTTAAAATTATTTCTAGAAATTTCAAGCGATTTTCAAAATTGTAGACTTATCTCTTAATCATATACTTCTTTAATGAAGTCCGAGTCTCCGAGATCCTAGCAAAACAAAAATATTTTGAAATACTTTTCAGGGTTGTATTTTACTTCATTTCGGTGGAATTTCTAGAGTAGTTATATGGCCACGCTTTTTAGAAATTAAACCTTTCTTATATTCTCGTCGACTCGTATGTTAGCGAACTTAATCGTTAGTGAGTGGAAAATCTTCAAAACTGAATTTTGTGACCTATTTTATCAAAAATATAGTTTAATAAGGAAAACTAGGTATAGCTGCATTGTTTTCTTTCTTTAGGTAACCTAATCAATAATATCTAAAAAAAAAACATTCTTTACAGCATTTCATTGACCGTAAACAGGAAACAAAATTTGTATTTCTAACTAAAAGCAATTTCTAATAGAAAACATAACAATCCTAAGAAAAAACCTTCAAAACATTGCTTGTGCTTTCCTGTACAAGCAGCGGAACCAATTTGTTGCCAGGCCAATGTATGTTGGTGATGTATAAATGCAATTCTTTTCACAATTTTTTTCTTTTATTTGGGTTTACATGCCTTAGTTAAGTGGTTTTCATTAAGACCATAAACTAAGAATTTATGCTCAACTTCTAATAGAAAACGAATTTTGATTAAAATCAAAATATGTGCCAAGAATACAAAATTGATATTTACGCACAGAGCAGCTCTAAAGTAATAATGTTCGGCAGTTAGAACAAGTGCCGGAGATAAAGTTATAAAAATTGTCTATAAATTATATTTTTATGTCAACGCATACGTTACAGCCAGAAGCGAAAAAAGCAACCGGTTGAAAGTGTCTATGAGTGACGAGGTTGTCTTACAGCTCATTTATTAGTTTCATATTTTTCTTATTAATCATGAGCAAACCGGTCAGAATGTCCGGTCATTTAAAATATATTCTTTAGATATTGTGGGAGAAAGCTTAAGGCGTTCGTACAATTATTTTATAGAAGAATGAAGCCCGTTTATCTTATTATGCGAGATTTTTTGCAAAAAATAATAATTAAGCAAAAATTTCTTACTATTTTTTTTTCTAAAAATTATAATAATTCAAGATTTTTCCGCTTGTTTTAAATATATGTGAGTTATGTTTGAACGCTCAAAACAAGCAATATTTTTACGCGCTTTTAACCGGTAAAAATATTTAAATTTAAATCAAGCTAGTGATTAAGTTATGTTAAGAAAATAATAGCGTACGGGCGTACGGTATGTTTTTGTTTGATAAGTGGTTGTCAGTTAGTACACCTAACTAACTATTAAACCAACATGATGTAATGGTAACTGTTTTACAAATCACTCACTTATATGACATAACGATACTGTCAACATATTTGTGTGTACGGCTAACACATATAGGATTAAATTGTATAGAGATGTACAGCGAATATAATTAATCAACAAATAACGATATAAGGAAAAGCTAAAATAAATAATTATAACTTTCACAAATTGCAACAAGATTTTTCGAAAAAGCAAACGTAATTTATCAATCGACATGAAAATCTGTTGAAAAGATACAGTTCCATAAAGAGATCAACTATTTTTAATGATTCTTTGATTTAAACGAGATATCACTTCCACGTATTAAAGTAAGTAGTAAGTTAAGTAAATTAGATTGTTCCTGCTATGTGTTTCCATGTACTACGTCAGTCGTAAGATGCAAGTAACAAGTAGCTAACACATTTCATAAATTAATATTTGAAAAATATTACATAATTTCCTCCCACTTCGTTAATAAATATGAGGTTAATAAATGCGAAAAAAATAAATATAAAATAAATAAAATGAATATATATTATCGACATAACGTGTTAAATAAGATTTAAAAAAAAAGGTTGCCTGTTCGGTTTCATATTTCTTGCAAGCATATGCTACTAATTTTGAATTTTCTTTTTTAAATTCGTTACGAGAGTTTTTTTGGAAATAAGACTGATCAGCTAACTTTTCCAAATTCAATTGTAGTGTGTTATGGTCTACTATGAAATGCTTCCGCGCGGTCAAACTATTAACAAGGAACAATACTCAGCGTTACCATGAAACAGGCTTGTTTTTGTTTCGTAATGATATGTCACTTGTTAACACAACATCGATTTTTTGAACATTTTTTTACCAGAAATTTAACTCGTATCGTTATACAAGCACTATGCATGCCTATTTTAACCTCGTCTGCCTCCTACTTACAAGAGTTCTCCCTAAAGATCTAGTTCGAAGTTAATGTTTGAAGAGAAACCATCGAACAGAACAATTTTAACTTTTATTTAAAAGTAAGCAAACTTTGGCACAATTTTTAACACAAATATTAGTTGCGTTACGTTGCGTTACTTAACATAAAACTTCTTGTTTTGATAATCCCGCGTGATTTAAATGGACAAGTCTTCCTTGCCTGGCTTTTGATAACAATATTATGTTTATCTAGAAAGTACATTTATTTTTTTTTGAATATCTCTTTAGCCTTTTTCTTCTGCTCCTTCTTAATAAGTTGAATTTTAATTTATAAGTCTGTCTAAAATTGGGAAATTACTGATAATTTAAAATAAGGATGTGAAGTTATGTTTAAATATAACTAGCAAAGTCACAAACCAAAATTGTGAACAAGGCCTGTTAAGCGACTAGCACAATCCTGTTAATCAAAGTCTTGGATGGATTTATGTCAAATATAGTTAAAATAGAAATATTTTGGAATTTTTTTGAATGAATATGATAAACAAAACATCAACTTTTATTAATTGGGTAAAAATTGATATAAAAAGGGTTTTTTGCGATGTCATAAGTGACATTTAAAAAGCGGAAGTTTAATTGTCCATTGCGGGGAGAGCAAGTACTGCGAAAAAACGGAACTAGAACTACGTGAATCCTTGATGAATATCCATTCCAACGATGTATAGCTTATATCACACACAGTGGCCACAGTGGGCTCCCAAATATTGCTCTTATTTTGCCCTGTACAGAGCAATTTTCGAAGTCCAATAAAAAATTTTCCGAAAGCAACGTGATATAAGCTATACATGGTTGGAAAGGGTATTCGTCAAAGATTCACGCAAAACACGTTTCGTTTTTTCGCAGCACTTGGTTTGGCCAATATGGACAATTAAACTTCCGCTTTTTGAATATCATATATGACATAGCAGAAAAACTTTTTTATATCAAATTTTAGCTAATTAACAAAAATTGATGTTTTATTTATCATATTCATTCAAAAAAGTTCCAAAATAGTGCTATTTTAACTATATTTGATATAAATCCTTCCAAGACTTTGGTTAACAGGATTCAGTCAGTCGCTTAACAGGCCTCCGTTATCAGTTTTGGTTTGCGGCTTTGCTAATTATATTTAAATATAACTTCACACCCTTATTTAAAATCTAGCTTGTGTACTATAAGCTTCAATAATGAAAAGGAAAATCTGAAAGTCCTCATTAAACACCTCCTTATAATTTTTAAATTACGATAGAATTTGCGGATGGTTGTTGGGCAAATCTTATATAAGGAAAAATTAAATAAAATCTGCTGCACCTAAAAAAGTTTTGTATAAAAAAAAAAATGTGCATTCGGAAAAATGAATTTAAAACTGAAAGAATTTTTCTCGCAATAAAATAAAAAAAACAATATTTATGAAATCGAATACAATTGAATGGAACACAAACAAAATAATATTTGAAAAAATTTCCACGAAAGGAGTAGAGGAGTTGAGTTTCTATTTAACGACACCGTTTACCAAAAATCTAAAGAATGCTGAAAGTGTGACAAAAAGTCAAGACAACAACCCCGATAAGAAAATGGGAGTCACAGATAGGCTTATTTAGACTTAAACAAAACAGATCACCAACATAAAACATAAAAGTACTATAAATATTTCATGTAATTTATATATTCCATAAGAGAAATAATAATAATTATATCAACAACTTAATTAAAAGAATTGAAATATTAACGTGAAGTGATTCATAATAAGGCCCGCAATAGCGGAGGTCCTGACAACGAAATTAAAAATTAGATAGAATTGCAAATGTGGCAAATTTTTTGTGTCTATTATTATTTTAGTTATAATACAATGTTTTTTTTTATTATTATTAAAACATAAATAACGAATTGAAAACTTGCCTTCACATAAACTCTCGCCAACTTTGCGCATCTTGTTTATTCGCGACAAATTATTGTGAAATAAAAAATATAACGGGAGCAATCTATCATAGATTCGCGATCAAAAATATGTAATTTTCTTATTATTTCAAGTTTAAAAGAAATTTAAAACAACTTTATTTTAATTCCGATAAATATAATAAAGAATTTTTTTTTTAAGTTTATTTATCGAGTACGTCTCTAAATAGGTTTCGCATCAAATAATTTAAAGTTATTAACCACAAAAGTGTAAAAATATATATTCGCGGTGAGTTCCTTTTTCGTTATCTTTCAATCAATTGTAAATTGATATTGACATTTATTTATGTTTATTGAAAAGTCACTTTGATCAAAAAACAAAAAAAAGAAAAGAAGCAAACTTACTAAACTTTCATACATTTATTGCGCCATTTCACAGACCTGAATTAAAGAAAAGGGATATATTTATTCGTTCTCCTGTCCCCTCGTTATCTATCGCAGAAACAGAAAGTAGTGCATCAACAAAAAAAACCGCAGAGTGCTCAAAGAAGAAATTGCATTTAATACATTTGATCGTGCTATCATCAACCAACAACATCAGCGGTGACTATATGTTGAATATTTATGATGGTGGCGCCACAATATTTCCATTAATGTCAACAACTACAATAAGCAAAGCAATTAAGTCATTGATCTGAGAGTTTAGTTAAGTTTTAGTTAAGTTGTATACGCTGAGTGGTGTGGATAGTTGTTTGTGTACATCTAGTTATACTTAAATTATATTAAGGCTTAGCAAATTACTATCTCTCTTACAAATATAATATATAAATATGTATATGAATGTATATACAAATATATCTACACGTAGTTGGATGTATGCAATTTTTTGTCACAACGTCAACGTATTGTAAATGGTTTTTTTTTAAATTACAAATGCAATGATTGTATTAAGCGATTATTAGACATAGAGGGGATAAGCAATAATTTCGTTAAAAAAATATATTTCCATTAGTTTACATTTTTAATGTTCCACCTTACAATTAACCTTAAAAAAAAATATAAACGTTACGATCAAAATTGAGAAAACATTTATTGTTATTTGGGAATAAGGTGATCATCTCATCATATTTTTGACCACCCAACAGATCCTTAGCTGGAAAAGTTTTATAATTGATAGTACGAAACGCTGTTCTCACTAAGCTAAACTGAACTAAACGCTAGGCACGAAGTGATCAAACGTAATCCTTTACTCCCTTTCCGCGAGACGATCTTTTTTTGAAGTTGTGTGCCTTTCTTTTGTTGTGCTCTCCTTTTTAATGCAATGCGAGTAGGATGAGTTAAACATGGTGCGCGTTTTAAAAATATTTCCAGCCTCCAAACTTCTAATCCTGTTTACCATTTTAGAAATTTTACAGAAACCATTGCAAATGATATGAGCGCGATATTTATGATGACGTTGAAATCTCTTCATTAAGTTCTCGTAAATTCTAATTGTACTAGAATAACCACACTGCGTTTGTAAACATTTCTATAGACTAATTCCGTTCTTCGCTATTAAATTGCTCGTTCTAAAGTTAGACACACTAAACGAATGGTTGGCAACACGGTCAGCAACACTAAAACCATCAAGCGAAAGTCAAAAGTCTCATGAGCATGAGTGCGGGACTTGCCGTAGACGATCTTTTCTTGTGTTCGTCTTTCATTATCAGATATGATAGCAGTCGTCTTAGCGATATGTTGAATTTTTACGCTTTCGTGAAAAATAGTAAATTTTTGAGTCAATCTAGAATCCAAACTAGATCTTTTATGTCGAATACCTATTTGTATAAAGCTTTTCACGAATGATTTCACATTGTTCACATCTTTAACGTTATCATGCCAGCAGCTTGATTGCTTGAACCTTACAATGGTTGCTCCTTGTTACACGCATTCTTAGCATTTCAATTTTTTATAAAACAACAACGTGAGTGAACCTATTCTTTTCCACATTGTTTTTAAAAACTTATCCTATTCACGGGTTTAAAAAACGTGCCTTTATGAAGACGAACAAAAAAAAGAATAATTTAGAATGGAAAGTAATCTTATCCAAAGAATATTCCTGTACAGAATGTTGGCTTTTAAATTAAATACGTTCCTGCCCGCTGCACAACTAGTATACTCTGATATTTTTTATACATAATATTTGATATTTTTTAGACCATAACGTCGTATAACGTATTACACGCATCATATAGCTCACGTTTGAGTGCAAAGTGTAAAACAATTTATAAAATTTATTTTTTTTTTAGAGACGCAGTTTAAAAACTGCTAATGCTTCCATTTAGCAAAATGTCAGCTATCAATATTATAAATATGGAAAACAATTGCTCTAATTATGATTTTTAAACTAAAAATCAAAATATTCCCTAAATATTTTTCTATGAAAATTTTGAATATAACTATATCTGCTTAAATATATTCGTTATTCTAATTTCAACAGAATTGCAACGGATATGCCATTATAAACGTTGCTGATTTTATTTGTTTAAAACTTAAAATAAATACATATTTTTTTTTCGTATTTTCATACTTTTCTATAAAAACGTTTTCAATTGGAAAAGATATATATGCTAATGCTTGTGCATCTCTTTATTATAATAGAATATCTCTGATTTGACCCATTTGCTGTGCTTTGCTGTCGTTTGGTTTATGGAAATTTTAGATTTTTGTGCCTATTTATATTCACGTTTAGATGCACCTAAAACTTTTAATTTATTTTTTAAACATTTATGTAATTTATGTTCTTTAAATTGTTTTTCATTAACAGGTATGCTTTAATTATAACCTTCCGAGAGACTGCGCGTATCCGTAAGCATATGTGCTTTAACAGGCAAACATTCGAAGGCAAAAATTTTGTTTAATTCACACTTTTGGCAGACATCGTCATACCATAACATTCATTATATAGCACAACAAAATAGTTGTTAAAGTTAATCGAGTGTAGCGAACACGAAAGAAGTAATAAATCGTTCTTCTTCTCATTTCACTTTAAAAAAAAATTAAGTTTTTTAAAAAAAAAAAAAATAAGTTTTTTAAAAAAAAAAAATTTAGTTTTTTTTTAAAACATCGATATACAGTTAATTTAAGAGGTGATTAAGAGAAGAAAACTAATTTCGCCAAATAGCGAATGAAAAGAAAACTTTTCAATGATCGGTTGCACAAACCATATTTGGCTGCTTTAGTGTCTAAGCGAAAAATGTTTCAAAATTTTAAACATTATTGCGCTTGGCAGGCTGCATATTATGTAATATTCAAAAACGTAACGTTAAACCAATTTTTAAATATCTCTTTTGTTTTGAAAACGTTACCGACTGCTTTTCAACCTTAAGCCTAAACATAGAAAATCGAAGCTGAACACAATGGAAATTATGATCAATCGAGAAAAAGCCGCTGTTGAATTCTCTGGCCTATAAGGAGAACGTTTTTAAAAGCTAAAATAAACACACTTGATCCAATCCATATGGATATTTGAGCTCATTTACACTAAGAATTGCAAATTTCGTACATCCTTGCTTACAAAATAATAGCAACTTATCTGTAAGAACTTCGTTTTATTCATTCACTCGCTTACTAACTAATGCCTGTAACAGAGAAAATAAAGCTTATATTAAAAATCAAAAAAAATTTTTATCTGATATGTCACGATATTTATTATATCATGATAATCCCAGGTTAACAGGCACAAGCTGATATCATAGTGACAGTTCTATTTTTTAGGTCAAGTATCGAGAAAGTCTTTTACTATCTTTATGTCTTTATCTGCTGTAGTTTCCTAGTTCTCAAAATTCCGTTCTCGTTCAAGACATAAAGGAAACTCTTTTTGTTATTTAAGCAATCATCCAGGGAATATTCTTCATGCGCATGCACACGATGGTGTTTAGTAGGGATTACAGATCGAAGAGGAAGAAAAGTGGAAACGGCAACGTTGGAAAATACCACTACAGATAGATGTTCCAAGTAATAGAGTTAAAAAAAACATGAGTCGCGTTAGTGGATTGTACAGTATGTAAGCATATTGTACGATTGAATAATAAGGCCGAGTAAGGCCGTGTAATTCTTTTAAAAGATTTCATTGTTTAAATACTTTTATATTACTTTTCATTAACTTAACCCAGTTAAACTATTGGATATTAAGCTATACTTTTATGAATATATGCCACTGATTCAATGAATTTAATCATTGTTGATCAAACAAATTGAAGCTTAGTCCATTTATGAAAAAATAGTTGAATGGAATATATATATATATATATACAAAATTAGCAAATTTGCTTTTTTATACCACCGAAGGTGAAGAGTATATTTCATTTTGCCATTTGGTTTGTAACTACCAAAAGGAAATTTCGGAGACACCATAAACTACATACGTACACGTTCAGCATCACATTTATGATAGATTTAAGCATGTCCCTCTGTCCGTCTGTCCGTATGGCCGTCTGTCCGTATGTCCGTATGTCCGTCTGTCCGTCTGTGTAATGCCTATTGTAAACATTCCCCTCGTCGCAAAATTGAATGTATCATCTTCAAATTTAGCAGAAACATTGGAAGTTCTTGCACGCAGGTTGGTATTGAAAATGAGCCAACTGGGTCAAAGCCCGCGGCCATAGTATGACACCTCAGCTTTTGGAAGCAAAAAGAAAATTGGATTTTTGCTCATTACTCGTAAACCACAGCAGATAGATTTAGCGAAATTTCCAAAAATGCATAACAAATTTCTAGTTACATTATTCAAGCATAAATAATTTTAAAAAATAGTATATATATATAGATATATATATATGTTTAAGAATATAATATAATATAAATATATAATAATAATACTAAATATAAATATATATATACATATGTAGTGTAATATAGTATATATATTTATAGCGTAGTATAGTAAATTTATGCCAGCACATTAACAGCAATCGCCCTAACGTAATAATCAACAATTGGAGACTATGTTATCGTTCACATGTGCATAAAGATCAGAGAGTGCAGCTATAACAACAAATTGTCAAAGATAAAACAAAAACAATTATGGATTTAAATGAAAGAAAATATAAACAAAAGTATGAATAAAAAAAATTTTGCTATTCAACATGAAACATTAAAATGTCAACAATGAATTATATGCGAACGTTTTTCCATATATACGTAGATATGTATGAATGTCGAACAAAATATTCTGTTTGTACAGAAGCTATAAAGCAACACGGTACCAAAAATGTTGATTCATACTAAGTACACACATAAACATATAATTTTGAATGAAAACTTATTTACATATCACACCGTTCTTATATCTTTTCTTTTTTAGAGAAAAGAGCGAAAAAGGAGAGCGAAAACGTGCCTGTTCTAGAAAAACAAACTGCCACAAAAGCGGTCAATGCTGAGATTATTCCTTTTTTCTTCTGACTATTTTTTTATTTTTTTATTTTTCAATATTCTTTTGTATCTTTCTTTCCCCGGGTTTTTAAACAAAAGTGAATGTTTTGTAATACATAAAAAACCTGGTTATAGAACTTGAATTGCCAGTTGGAAGTATAAAAATGTTTCTTTTCTTTCTTGTTACTTACATCATCAAGTATTTGACGTTTGGCTTCCGTGTTATAAGAGGACGAGGATGCTTGTGATATTGGAAATTTGTTGTTCTTAACTGGATTTATATTTTTGTTGTTAACATTAGAACCATTTGAATGTCTTGATCGTAATGCTTGCATGGTACGCTGATGTTGCAATTGCTTACGATAATGTTCATGTTCTATTTTATTCCATTTCTCATCAGAAAATTTACTATCATCGCCATTATCTCCCCTGTCATTGTCAACGTCTTTATCATTGTCGCTGCCATAAATTCGATTGTTTTCATTATCTTCACCTTCGTTACCGTTTTGATTATTATTATTGTTATTTTCTTCGTCAAAACTTTCCTCCAAATAGCTGCGCTGCTGTTGTGGCTTAAAGTTGTATCTTTGGTGGTTAGATGAACGGTACAAGTCTCTTAAGGGATTTGTGTAACGCTTGACAGATATTTTTTTAAATTCTGATGGAGATTTCAGATATTTTTTAACACTTTTTTTCTGCAGCTCTTCATCTGAATCTTCGTATGAATAATCAGAATCATCATCATTTTCATCATCATCATTATGTTCTTCGTTGTTTGTATAATCATTGAAAATTTTACTTTTAAAATCATCCAAATTATTTTCATCATTATCCATGATATTCAAAGGCAATGAAAATCTTAATTGTGACTCATCCGAAGTCTTTTCGAGTTGATGTTCTTTTTCATTGATTGAATGCTTTCTTAAAAACTCGGCCTTTTTATGACTACTATGCCTTAAATGTGGAGCATTTGTGGTTGGTGTCCAAGATGGCAAAGTGTGTTTAATATATAAACTCTCACGATCAAATAAACGTTGGGAAGTTTTATTTTCATTTGTAATAATATCATCATCATCATCATCATTAACAACGACATCAAGTTCAATGCCAGAGTGTGGTTTGGCAGAAGACATTAGTTGGGTTCTTGCTGTTGTTGTTGCTGTATTAGTTTGCGTAAAGTTTACAATTGCTGTTTTAGGGTAAAGGGAGTTCCAACGTTGATGTCGTTGATGACGCATTAGTGGCCATAGATGTTGCTGTTGGTGATGATTCTCATGCCTTAAATGATGATCGCATTTACTTAATGGCACATGCAATTGCTCTTGTTGAAGCAAATGTTGTTCGTGACGTCTATGATGAGTCGGAGATGGTTCTTGCAAGGCAGCTTGTATCTGCTGATAACGCAAACGTCTGCTGTTACTGGTTAATGCTGGCGACGATGACGATGCGTCCTCGGTAAGATGTTTAAAGTCATTAACCGCTTGCTCTATACGTTGCTTATAGTGTTCTTGATGTCGCAAGGTATGATGCTGCCGCATTTCTAGGACTTCTGTCTTACCAATTGTGGCACCATAAAAATCATTAGCATTATTGTGATCACCTTCTTCTCCACTCACCCCATTGCCAACAACAACTGCAGAAGTTTCTAATATAGCTTTGTCAAGATCATGGTCATGGTCATTGATGCTGTTTTTGTTGCTGGTATGATTTTTGTTGTTTTTATTATTGCCACCAACATTATCAACTTCATAGTTATGGTCGTTGTTCTCATTGTCATCATTCGCACTTGAGTTCACCTCAGCAGCAACTGGAGACCATAAAAACATCATACAGCTTGCAAATAGCAACAACACAAGCAGCATAAACTTTGCCGATCCATAGAATGGCGTGTTAGAATGCCACCTCCTTCTCTTGCGTGTTTTAATGCGATCATCGTCATCATCATCAACCACAAATCGTCTTGGTAGTGTTGTTGTACATATACGCCTAATAGAATTCTGGGCGTTTGCCATATTCGTCGTTTTTTATTACTTGTACAGTTTCAATGTGCTGTGAAAAGTGTCGCTGTGGATTCTTTTCTTTTTTTCTTTTTTGTTTCTTAAGAATTTTTGCTTTCTTACACTGGTTACGTTTAGTTTTTTACAATTTAATGAAAATTTATGAGCTCATCATTTACATTGTGAGCTTCACTGAACCTTTTATAAGTTCAACGCACACTGATGTCAAATTTTTAAGATATACAATTATAAACATTTTCACTTCTTTATTAATATATGTACGTATGCGTACACATACATATTTATAAGTACATAGATATTTGTATACATCAGTTGTAATTAGTTGTTTTTTTTTTAATTTTATTTTTCTAGTTTACACACTCCCCCATAAACCATCCGCCTACCGATAAGCTCGTAAAAAATTTATTGCAAAATCTTAAATTTTCTCAAAAGGTAAACACTATAACCGCACACACTTTTGCAATCGGCAACAAACAGCCGACAACGTACACAAAAAAAATTTTCTCACACACAAATGTTATTTGGTGACAACGACGACGGCGGCGATAACGTCGACAAAATGACAAGTGTTTCTCGATGCCAAAATATAAACGCGCACAATAGCCACGAGACTCCAAAAAACCGGCAAAAGCAACAATCTTAAAGAAATCGTAAAGAATTGAGGCACAATTTGTCACAAATCCAAGAAGTATGTTGACAGTTTACAGTATTTACTACGAGCAAGCTTTAGATAATGTGTCTATGCTTGGGAGACTAAAAAACGCGCACCTTATTTCCGTTTGTTTGCTTTTTAAATCACTATTAAATATTAAACAAATTTTAGGCGTTAAGTGGCATCATCGTTGTTAATATAATTTTAATGACATCTCGTTTTTATTATTATATCATTAATTATCTTAAGCCTTTTTTTATCACCCAAATCTGTGATCTTTTTAAACCTTTTTTTTCACATCACTGATTAACATTTCGGATTAACTCTTCCTCTTTTTGTATCAATTTTTCTACTCTAGAACATTAAGCTTTTCTTTAACACCAATTACCTTCAACTTCGGGGCTATTCATAGAATATTTTATATTTTTTTTTTTTGTCTAAGACCAACTCTTCATTTCTTTTTTTTTTTTTTTTGCTGAAACAAAACACATCCGTTACCCAATAACCGAACAGTTAAACACTGAGATAACAACTGATTCCAAAATAAAAAGTTTACAGTATCGCTCACATCACCAGAAACAAAAACATGTGTATTTGTTTCTTTCATTACAATGATTTGTATTTTACATGCGCAAATTTTCTCTGGCAACATGTTTCTACGCATATCGTATACAAACAACTCTAATACTAATACAACGCACTTTATGTTAAACAATAATAAAAAACCTGAATATGTACAAAAAACCAAAACAAAAATCAGCTGTTTTATGTTGTGTTTACCTTTTGATAAAATGAAATAGAAAGAAGTATTATTGTTCCCCATTCCCCCATTCTATCGCTTGTAATGAATTTTGAAGAACAAATGTGTATACATACATTTCGCAATTTTGATATCATATGTTTAGCTACATTGAAATATAAATTATATATAAAGAAACGTTTATTCACATACATCATTTAAACAAAAAAAAAATGCGATATTTCAATTAATCTTTCTTAAATTTTCAATATTTATTGTATTTTCATCAGAGTAACTCCCTTTAAGGCCACACATCCTTGTCAACCCAGTTAATTATATGTTATCGCTCTCTAAGTATCCCGGTGAGTTTGAAAATTAAAAACAAAAATTTCAGACATCCATGTTTTCAAAAAAGAAGCAATTCTAAGCCGCCAGTGACAGTCATTTTATGTCTAAGACATTGGTAAAAATCTCGCCACATTTCCCGCATAAAATGGCTGTTTCATCAACAACTTCTTTGACGTTAACTTTTTTAACAAAAGGAGCACAATTGTTTTATTCTTTTGAACCTTTTCATCAAAAAAAAGCGTG
This sequence comes from Glossina brevipalpis, assembly GCA_000671755.1. NCBI lineage: Eukaryota > Metazoa > Arthropoda > Insecta > Diptera > Glossinidae > Glossina > Glossina brevipalpis. The sequence continues at coordinate 4,713,436 of KK351015.1, read as the reverse complement.
CAGCTACACTTAATTTCATATACAATATACAGTCTCAAGAAAAAAGAAGCCACTGGTGGAAAAACCCGTACACTAAAATAAGTACCTAACAAAAAAGACTTAAAGCAATAAAAATATATAGATTAGAAGCAAAAGCTTAACTTTAAATGATCTTCCAAACAAACCGAACCAATAAGGAATATTAATATATTGCCAAGTAAAATAAAAGTATAACGTCCTCATCTACTATAATCGTTTTAGAGTGATAAGAAATATTATACGAAACAGAAAAAGTATCGTATCAGTTTTTCTCAATCTTCTTGCTGCAAATGTTCATAATAAGATGAAGGAATACGTATATGAAGAAAAATAAATTTAAAAAATCTTTGTAGGGATCTTTTATACATATTTTTGATGTTAGACGTATTTTGGGCCGATTAGGCGACTTAACAAATGAATGTATAGGAAATTAATTAAAAAGCATTTTGAAATAAGAGATTTTTAACTAGCCGCTACGAAAAATGTACCCATTTCATACCTCCATTGGTAATAGCAAAGTTAATGCGCTTATTGCACGAATTTCAATGGAAAGATATCTGCAAAAATATTTGAACACCTTACTACCTATTACTTATAACACACATCAATATAAAATTTGATTTAAGAAATGATAGGAATCTGAAGTACATTTTAAGTTTACTTATCTTACATAACGTGTTAATCAGTATATGCCCCTAACTTCTGCGCATCTCATTAAATAATTACCTTATAACAATATGTTTTGTAGTTCGGTCTCAATACTATTTAAATTTCAACTTATATCTCCTGTCAAAATGAAAATAATTGCACTCGTGCAGTTACTCCATATACGTACGATTTCTATAAAGACTTTTACAATTTCTTTTCGATTTTCTTATGGAATAAAATTTTAAAATATGTCGCGGACATATCGTTGTTCGATATCGAGCGACTCTTAAATAATTTCATAAGTAGGTTTCACATTTTTCTGAGCTAAACATTGAAAACTATTCAGAGATTGTATTACCTCAACAACGATAAAATTAAAAGCAGACCACAAGATTATTGATTTAACCTGACGAAGAATAAGAAATTTGCTTTGTGGGAGTCATAAAATAATTTGATCAGTTAATGCTACACACAAAAATAACTGCACCCGTTAATATCTATTTTTAAAAAAAAGTCGGAGAAAAACTTTCCAGCGAAATTTTCATAATTACAGCAAAATCCCAAAATCATTACGCTAAAAAGTTGAGAAATTCTGGCGCAATTTAATAACTCATAATGCTAATAATACAAATATAGACAATGATTTATTATTATTAATTGTAATCTATTATGTATTTGAACTTAAGAATGAGAGTTACATTGTTATTGACGATAATTAAAAAAATACAAAAAACATTAAAAAATACAACATTGAAAAGTAAATTTTTCAAAACGGTGAATCTCAGTATCAATGTATACAAAATAAATAAATCTATAGGGCTTCCGCCCTGCTGCTCTGTGCTTCCAATAACTTAGTTTATCTATTAAGAATGTTTCTCTACCATTGAAATCCAATCTATTCCAAAGGTACATCAGAAAACAGATCGCAAAGTGTCTCAGTAAGGCCGTTAACGGTGCATATTCGATCTGTTCGAGTTGCAAAATCGTAATCTTACGTGCAGATAGTGATCTGTTTGCTTTTTAACTTCTCAGTTGACCAATTGGAATTTGAAATATTTATTACGACATATTTACGCTATTATAAGATAATTCTGTTAAAATATTGGGAAATTAATGTTGCATATTTGAATGTCAGATTCTGCAAACTTGAAACCTTAGAGGAAATGTAAGCTCCAAAAAAGATTAAATATATACATTTTAGCTTTAACTGCAAAGATCCCGTTTTACTAAACAGTTACTTTCCCAAAATCATTCTCAAATTAATTAAAAAACCGGAAAATTCCTCAGTAAGGATGATAATTGCAATTTGCAGCATATAAGCCTCATGTCGATCTAAATATATATCGATGTCACCTAAAAGCTTCAACATGCAATAGATAGAAGAGAAATAAATTCAGTAACGGTACAACGAACTTTACGACTTGATTTCGTTATATTTTATATAGTGATTTTATTACACACACATTAAAGAAATGCAAATATTTCAATTTCTTACCGCATATTTACTTGTTGATAAACGTCGAAAGAAAAGAAAGCCTTGGACTGCCAGGGTTGAACAAGAACGTGATAGCTACCTTTCAAAAGCAAATGTTTATTAGTATGCCTTAACATAAAAAGGAGTATTACTTTATGATGTAGTCAAAATCAGGTAGGAGTGTGAATTTATAAAAATAACGTTGAAAATATCAGGGTATTCATACAGGAATCACTACCAAATTGATATGATCCGTCCGTATTCTGCGGACTCCAAGCGAACTAAGTGAACTAAGCGGACTAAGCGAACCTAAAAAATTGTGTTATAATAATTTGAAGGTATTCTTTTACCAAAAGAAATCTGGAATTTGTTTCCTTTCGATAAATAAAAATTTAATATAGGATTCTTGTAGACAATTATCGAAATGTCTAAATATCAAATTACAAATACTTGCTTAACTATTGTTAATTTTCTAAAACTGATGTTCCCATTTGCGATGCTTTTTCATCATTTTTCAATTAGAGAGTATGGACTTAGCTCTTGAGAGCTCTTAAGATGTTCTACAAAATATTTACTTTTCAAGAAAAAAAGAGAACGAAAAAGTTTTCGTAAATTTATTTTATTCATTCGATTTAACGCCACATAGACCAACACTTGCAATTTGCTAACACTACATCCATTATTGGTATCAATCCTTTCTTATAGGCCGATTAAATTTGTTAAAAGCTTTTCAAACCGTATGTCAACGTTACGAAGAAGACCACTGTCGATAGAACTGCCAATTTGATGATACGAATTTCGAACCATAACTGTTTGTTGGTCGGCTGTCATTATTAAAAAGGAGTTTTTTTTCTTTTTTTTTGAAATAATTCTAAGACAAATTATTTAAAAGCACGAACGTTGATAAAACATAAAAATTGATTAATGTCTTGCTGTTAAATACCTGTTGGTTGGTAGAAAGTGACTGTTCACACAACTTGAACTACGTTAACATATGCAGCGAATGCAAGAAAGTAATTGAAAAAGAAAATTAAACATTTCATTTGAAATAAGTTGTCTGCGTTTGTGAAGAAGTGATTTTGGCTGAGTATAAGCAGTTACGTGCATAAGTATTACAATCGCTTTGTCAACTACAGTAATGTGGAAGAAGGCCTTATCATAATAATTAGTCGATCATCATCATCATCCATGTCCTAACCTGTACTTGTGATTGAATTTCTAAATGCTGACTGCGTAACGGTGACACTTTCTTAACCGTGTGACACTTAAATGGATTTACAAGTGCATACGTATTTACATTAGGAGGTATATTGAGCACGACAACTCTTAAAAAAGCATTTCCTTAAAATTTTATCACTCTCAAAGCACCTGTTGGGTTTAAATTAATTCATGTGCCTCCTCAACATTTTATTTACACATATAATTCCTTACAATACAGCAATTTGCCGTTGTGTCATCATTAAAGTCATAATCTGAGTGCAGTAATGGAACAAAAGTAAGAGGAAGTACAGTGTTATATAAGTAACTACAAAGTCAAAATGCCGACAACAATGCATATCGGAGCCTGATATCCATGCCTCAGCACACATGTTTTAATGAAATAATTGATATTGAACGAACGTATGTATGTAAGCAAGCCGTGCATTGGGCATGCCATTCTATCATCATCATCATCACCATCACCAATTCTTTATACAATATGTAAACAACCACATTCAAAATACATGTGCTTGCTCTAATGCCCACCCATGTGGCATTCTGCTGCTACATAGTAGTATCCAATCTAAGATGCAACCTCTGTTCAAGTTAAAGCAACTGCGGTAAAAGTTTAAATTAATTTTCTTTGGAATTTATTAGAATTTCAAGACCAAGCAAACATATAGGAGAGGAACTGCATAATGATTCGCAATATACATGTATTTATATATACAAAAAAACAAAAGAAGGAAATAAAAAAGTAAAAGAACTTTATGCAACTGTTACTTGATGCTTACTTATGGATGGTGAATGACCTTGAACACTGTGAATGTTAACATTAGCAGATTATAAGTATACGCGTCTATATATAAGTTTCATTAAATTATCTGACAAGAAAAACTCCAACAAAATAAAGATTTTTTAAGAGAAAAAATTGAATTTTATTTGATTATAACGAATATTGAGAGTGAATGTTTAGAACAAACGTTAGATTTATAAAATATTTTCCATCGGAAGATGTGCTTTTTACTTCACAAAAAGATTTAAAATTTTGAAAATTGTGTTTTATAACAAAACAATTCGCTTTCGGTGTACTGGCGTGAATCTGCCTTTCAATTTTACCAGCGCTATAAATTATATTCCAGAACTATACCTACTAGAGTAGCCTATTAAGGAAAAGTAAGCAAAAAGAAATATAAGAAAATCTAAATAAATTGATAAATTAAAATTAAATTAAAAATAAATAAATAATTATAACAAAATAATTACCACGCAATTAATACCAGTTAAATACATTTTTGTTTTGAATTACGTTTGGCTGTGGTTTGAAGGTTGTATTTTCTGTTATATAAATTAAGAAAACGAAAGACAGGGTCAAGCATATGATAATACATTTTTTCTTCAATGCTTTCGTACGATCATCTTAACATACCTGTATTAATTGCATTTATTAGACCTGTAATGAAGCCGAGAAAAAACGAAAATGCGATTTTTTTCATTTCTTCCTTTAGAACAGACTAACCAAACTGGTGGAACTGATAGCGAACACATCAACCATTATTAAGCAAATTGCAAGGGAGGAGTTTTACCTTCACAACAGTGAGTACTGACAAAAAAGACTACTCATTAAAATTAGAAAATGTGAAAAATCTTAATAAACTAAGTAGTCCTCAGGGAGGGAAAGTTGGGCTTAACTTTCCTAGAAGACCACAACTTTACTAGAAGACAACATATGAGTTTGGCCACAACTAGAGGGAATGCATTTCTTGATAAGCTATTTGTGAAAGGTCCGGCAGGAATCAAGTTTGTCTTCTTTTCACCACCATTAGTCATTAGTAAGAGTTTTATTATTTAAGGAATTTTGCAAGGAAGAAAAAATTAAGTTCAACTATAGATTAATTTCCACTTTTTCACTAAGGAACACGATTTCCATTCGCTAATACAATTCGTCCTGCTTCATGTAGTCTCCTAAACCATGGTCTCGTTCTTTGATTCATAGAATACTTAGGCAACCACAATAATAACATATTCATTTTATTTATCTGCTCTCAGAATAGTTGTGTGTGGTCACGTCGTACTTTTTCTTTTCTTTCTTTTTTTGAGATATAATTAATTAGCTTTTAGCTTTTTGAGACCTATATATTCAGTATCTTAGTATTTTGGGCAGTACAGAAAAATTGATGTAAACCTAACGTTGCAAACGTTGCCTGAAATTTGATAGTGTTTAGATAAATTTAACGGCTTTAGTTAAAATAGTTTAGAGATAAGAATATAATATAAAATTAAAAGTTAATATAAAAATTACAAGTTTGGTTAGAAAAAAATCATATTTAATTAAAAAAAGAGATTTGCTTTTTAATGAAGTAGGTAAGTTCACCAAGATGTGCATCATTACGTACATAGAAGAGATCAAAGAAGTTATCGCATATTCTGAAAAGATTGGAAGGGCCCTCTAATATTATCAGATTTATTGACAATTACGTGTTCAATAAATTCTCTAGGATTGCAAACATCACACACATTGTCTGATATTGCTTGAATCATTTGTAAATGGATCTTGTCATAAGTATGGCCACGTAAGGGTCTGTAAATTATTTTAGTCTGCCAGGAACTGAAGTTCGCCTCCAACAAGGGTTTAAAATCAGATGTTGGGTTAATTTTGTCAAAAATATGAAGAAATTGTTGATATAACTTTTTGATACGTGTGTATATTTGTATATTTATTCTACAGTTTTTTATACCCTGAAAAAATATTCTAAAAAACTTTCCAAGAAAAAAAATTTTTGTTACCCCTTAATCTTAAATTAAATTGCTACTACAAATTTATGTCTTATAAACAAATCGAAAGAAAAAATAAATAGAAACAAATTTGTTATAACTTTTAAAAACTTCTAAAGACTTAATAAAATTTAACAAAATATATTTTGTTATTTTTATTTATTTGAAATTTCGCATTTGTTTTTTTTTTTTTTTGGTTTGAGGTTTTTTTTTTACCTGTTTTCCATGTTAATTAATATGCTAAGGGATGCTCCAGACATTGTATAGTATTGCATTTTAAACGTAAATTGAAAAAGAGATGACCAAAAAGCAAAAGAGAATATTTAAATTTTCATCCTGTCAGAAGTTCGCCTTTGGAAGAAAATACACTACGATGTTCAAATCGACTTTGAAAAGAAAAGTTGGTTTCTTATAAAAATGTCTTGTTTCCAAAGCAAACCTTTTTGGATTATATGAAAATGCTAATCACATTAGCATTACTATGTCTATTATAAAATAAAAGGGGGAAAAGACGAGCAAAAGATATTCTTTTTTGAAGAGGGTTAATAGAATGAAGGTAGGAAGCCTGCACGCCTGAAGCCAATGCGTGACATTTTCCCGCGAAATACAGAAATAAATGTAAATTGTTATTCCAAAGCCAGACACTGGCAGTAGCAATCAATTAGTTTGTAAAAATGTTAAGATTGGCTGATATTTTGTAGCTTACGTTTCTTATTTAATTTTGGTTTCTTTCTTCTTTTCTTTTTATATTCGCCACTGAAATTTGTCGGCATATTCATTTTGCAATTTTGTTTGCGAGACTCAGAAGGAAGCTTCAGAGACCCCACAAAGTACATATATACTCTTGATCAGCATTAAATTTATAATAAATTTAAGCATGTCCATCTGCCGGTCTACACTTTGTCTTTCTGCCTATGTAATGTCTGCGGTAAACATTCCCCTGGCCGCAAAAATGAAGACATCGGGTTCGCATTTGTTGATGGTAAAAACAGGCTCAATGGACACGCCAAAAGTACAGAGTAAAATGAGAACGCCTCCCCTTTTAATAAAACAATAAAATTGCGTTTTTTGCTTATTACTCATAAATCGTAGCAGACAGATCTATAAAAATTTCCACATTTATTGAGCCAGTTTATCCCTAGTAGCGGTACAAAAAAAGAAAAGGATCGATATAATAATAAAGTATTGGAATTTAAGAAGAAAGTTTAGAAACTATAAAGTATATATATGTTCAATAAGTATAAAATTCGTAATCCACCTATATATATCCAACCGTCTTTCTGTTCATCTGCTTGTCTGCTTATCTGTGTAATGTCTGCGATAATCTTGTCGACATTTGCAAAAATTAACATATCAAGATGAAATTTGGCAAAAATATTAAAAGTTCTTGTACATACGTTAGTATTGAAAATGGGCCAAATCGGTCCGAGGCAACGCCTACGCTATAAAATAAGATGAAAATACTTTCATTTTTTGAGTGTTTCGCTCACTACTCATGAACTACACAATGCAAATTTGCACGAAATTCCGCAAATAAAGAAAAAATCTGCCACACCCACCTCTTAAAAATTTACCTTTTTTAAGGTAAAGGATATAAAGGGTTCGGCAGAGACGAATATAGTCCTTTGTTGTTCTTTTTCTTTTGTTAAATGCAATTTTTAACACTTTTTAATTTTAACTTTGCACTGTATTCTCTTTAATTTGAAGTATAATTAAATTTAAAATAAAAAAATAAAGACAAACTTGAATTTTTTTGAGTTTTTAATGATATGTCGCACTTAGAATTTCAATGATTATGCTAAAAGGGTAGCTTTATTCTTGTTGCCATTATGTTGACGCTTTTCGGTTGTAATATTATCACGCTTATAACCAATGCCTACAAGATCAGTAATATCACTTTCCGCGGTCACCCCGATTGGATACCGAATATTCATCTTTGTGTAATTGACTGATTTGTTCGACATGCGCTTCTTCGTCCTTTGCTGATATCTCCCGAGTTCTTAACTCGTCTTCGAGACTATTGCTGAAGCGAGCATAGTCAGGCAATTCATTTTTAGTTAGAAATGGTGTTTCGGTACCAGTTGTTCCATTGCGCAACACGACACGTTGCAAATCAATATTGCACTGATGCCTTTTAATCATATACAGACCTAATAGTACGTCCATAGGCTGCTTTTCGAGTACAAAAAAACTCGTAGCCAAATAATCATTTTCAATTTGTAACTGTACCATACGAAAAAGTTTATTGCCATCATAGAGATTTTTTAAGTAATGTTTTTTTCTCTCTTTTTTTGTAGCCGAAGGCCACTTGAGGTTGCATAAGATTTTATACTCGCCAACATAGATAGGATGGGCTTATATTCATTTTTCGTATTGTTTGTAACTCTTTGAACTGCTTATCGAAAGATTATTACTCCGGTTTACTTTAAATGTTTCCTCTTCCCCAATGCCGTTGTAGTCACGATGTGAAATTACTAATGTACCAACAAAGTGGGAAATGGTTACAAATCTAAGTCCCGGGTACTTACCGATAATTTTAAAAATTTCTACAACTGCTACAAGATGGAAGTTTTGCATTAGACGTTCCTGGTCGACTGGCAAGCTCCTTATTCACACTCATAATAAGTATTTTTCCTTCCTCCGATTTCATGCTGGGGATGATTACAACGGCCTTTTCTGATAGCACATGGCGTTATAATCCTCCTCCTTTTTATTCCCACTTATTTATATAATAAACGTTAATTATTCGTGTATTATTATCATTACCCTAATTTTCCCAAACATTCTTAAAAATGCCAAGAAATTACCAAAAATATATGCGATTGGTTTGAATAAAAAATGCGAATGAGTTGAAATTGAAAAGAAAAGTATTAAGTGAAAGTCAAGAAAAATAAATCAAAGCCAAATTAAAATAAAAAAAATTTTTCTAAGTTTTGGACATTGAAAAATTATTCTGAGTTTGTAGAGGAATGAATGGCTGGCACAATGTAGTGAATGAAGGGCACAATTTAGTGAATGAGGACACAATGTAGTGAATGAAGGACACAATGCAGTGAATGAATGGCAAGGTGAGAGGACTGAATCGTGCAATGTAGTGAATGAAGGGCACAATGTTGTGAATGAAGTCAAAATATAAAGACTGAACGGCACAATGTAGTGAATGAAGGGCACAATGTAGTGAATAAAGTCAAAATATGATTGAATGGCACAAGGTGAAGACTGAATGGCAAAAGCACAACATGTATTAAGAAAAAATCTGTATATTTATCTATTATTTTGATTCCATGGAAAAGCAATGTTCAAATAGCCATGTATCTATTTAAATAAATAATAATAATAATAAAAAGAGATGGACTTTAGAAAGTTTAGTAATTTTGATTATTAATAAAATTGTAATGTTGTTTGTTTTATTAACAGCAGCTCGTTATTAGTTGTAATGAATTGGAATTTATACAAAAATTAGTAAAATTTTAAAAATAAATTCTCTAAGAAAATTATTAAGATTGAGGCAAATGTTTGTATGTTCTTCATACACGAGAATACACAAGAAATTCATATTAACTTTCTTACGATATTTCTTGCAATGAGTTCGAGTAAACAACATGCTTTCTTCAAACCCTCGTACAGATTATGTGCCAAAAAATATTATAAATCTGGACGCCTACACCTTTAGCCACACCATTCCATCTGATGTCAATTAAATGCGTTACGTTGCAACGTTCTGCACAATTCGAACTCATAATTTAGCCTGAGCTCCTAAATCTACAAATGCTTTAACCGGCACACAATAACTTTGCAATTAATATAAAGCATTATTATCGTGCAAAAGACCTCTGAATTGTATTCTAGAGCCGCTGTCTTATCTATATTTTTCTGCTTCATTTTTTCTTCAATTAGACGCTGCCCTTCCTTGAGATCGTCGTATGGCAATTGCAAATGTTGCGAGGTCTTTTCTTTAAATGCATTAACATTTTGTTCTAAAATCCTTGTAAATGAATCCACATCTGTGAGCATCGCTTCAGCTAAACGTGGATTATTTTGTTTGAGCAGAATCAAAGATTCAGGATTCTCGAGGAACATTTGTCGTATCGGAAGCAGGTCGCCGTCATAATCAAGCTATGTTTCGTTAAAATGCATTGCACTGGTCCTACCAGGAGAATGCAACACAAGCACCCGAGCTGAGTGGTAACAGTTACCTTCATAGTGAGATATTCAAAGGACCGAAATGCAATTACGTAGACTTCAATTTCTTTATAATTAGTCAGCAAGCACTTGCAGCTCTCTGCACAGTCTTTTATTACTCAATCAACACCATTAGCTTTACATATATTCTTGGCTTAGCATTTATCTTTCCTCTATGGAAATAAAAAAAAGTAATTTGCGCCTTAAACGTTCCTGGCCAAAATCACAGAAAAAATATGCACGGCTCGTTTAAATATAAATGAAGTTAAATGTCAAAAAGAAAAAGAAAGATAACATTAACTGACGAATATGAGCAATGTTATGATCTCTTAAAGCAAAATTGGTAATGATGCACTAGAAGGATGAAATATATCATCATAAAATAATGTAAAAGGGTCTAAACGTAATATCAGTAAATCCATGAAGCGATTTAACTGAATTTTAAGCTTAACCTGTTCACATAAAAGAATAATAACATAAGAGAGAATTAGAGAAAAATTTCAAGCCATGAGTTTACTTAAAATAAGCAGATAAATGCACTTACCATAATTCATAACTTAGTTTTTTCAAATCTATTATTATATCCCCTACGACCGACACAAAAATCAAAAATGGTTCTTGACCTAATATCAGAAAAGGAATCTTTTCCTCAAATTCTAATTCTGTGCCACACTTATAGAAAAATAAATGAAAATAAACTTGTTACTCAAAAAGGTCATGCCTTTGTCATGTTAACAAATAAATTTATGAATTCCGCCGGTTCTCCCCAACGTACAAGAACAACTTTTCTAAGTACATTGTATATTTTTATATTTAATCAACACCATTGTGTAGAAAATTATTTTTCCTCTCTCGTAGCAAAAGAGATGTTTGGATGATTATGAAATCTTATTTATTCATTTTTATTTTATTTATTAATTTTTTTTTTTGGTTGAGATATATTTAGTGAATAATCTACGCAATGTTGCCCAAGGTCGCTTTAAACATTTTTAAGATGTTCTTATCTTCAGCAAATAAAAATTCAATTTACTAAATAGCAAAAAAAAAGTGATCAATTATTTTACTTTTCTTTAATTATTCGGTAATTAATTTTTCAATTTATTGAAACGTTTTTATTATCAAATTAATATAAAACTTCCTTCAGTTTTTTAACGGAAACAAATAATAAAAAATGTAATCATCAAAAATTTAATATGTAGAAAATTTCATTTTAATTAAAGCACAGATACTCAGCACGAGTGAGCAAATAAAATACATATAAACAAAAAAAAAATGAAAAATCGGAAAGAAAATATAATTCTATTACATATAAATTTCTTTAGAATGTAAATGAGAGTCAAATTAGTGGAGCATTTAAAATAGTCTCAAATGTAAATTTTCAAAGAAATTGTATTAGGCTTGAAACGAATCTTTTGATACCTTAGAATAAGCTGTTGATTTTCTTAGAATAAGCTATAAAAACATAAACATGCAAATATAACGCATGCAGTAACATTTCTCGCATACACATACAATGTGCCAGATTAAAGTATCTAACTACTGATAGAACCTATTCCCGAAGTTAATATGAAATGAAGAACTAACCTGAAATACACGAGAATTATAGGAAATAATAAGAGTAGATGGTGTTCATTCGTGGAGATTAATTTTAGCTTTAGTTACGACAAGCATAAATTTACTCAAAAATCTCTGCTCGACTTCTCTCACAGAACTTTAGTTTCGATAACCCAATTATTTCTCAATGCCGTGTTACGTCACTATATTAAAACCAAAAGTTATAGGCATCAATCTCTTTAATTATTATTATTATTATATATTTTCTAGACTTATGAAATCAATTTTTAGACTAGAGAAATTAATTGAGCAGAAACTTAGATTAAATACTAAGCTTAGCAGTTTAACCTCTTAAATTATATTATATAAATGAATAGGGAAAATGCTTATTTCCCTAGAATGGTTTTCAATTCTTAATTCCTTGAACTTCTGTATCTCATTGCAAATGGATCATTATTTACCTAAATGTATAATATATCGATTTGATTCCTTTTCGTGGATGTCGATTCATTCGTTTAGCGGTTTATATAATAATAATGACGAAATGACTGAAATCAAAAAAATTGGCAAATGCCGTGGCGTAACATTAAAAGAAGAAGACCAAGATAAGAAGAACTTAAACTTTTTTAAGTCTCCAAAGCATATTTCAGTGTGCTTTCGAAATATTTGACAAAACTATTATATCTCCTGTAAAGGGTATGAAAATTACTTTTTTGTTGCCAGACTGCCAAAAATCGTGCGCTGAGATTTCTATACCAAACAGTTGCTTAATTTTTTTTTTTAATTTTTTTTCGACCAAAAATAGGAACATTTGCTTTCGATATCGTAATATAGTTCTGTTCTGTTTTTAATACTTTTTAGGCTTACTTTTGCTTTTAAACGATACATACACTCATTCATACATAACGATGACCACATATTACATTCATATGCTTATAGGAAATTTCGTGGATAATATTTATGTAGTCTTCTTTATGGTCTAGTTGCAATCAGCCAATTCTATGTATAGAATCCTGAAAAATGTGTCACGAAATTCTAATTGTGGCAAGCGAGTCTACATTCGTATATGCGAAACTAACTAAATTAAATGAAATTTGTGGGAAAAATTATAAAGTAGAAAGATAATACAACAATAACTAAACAGATAAGCGGGAGAATCTAGATAGCAAAAATTTAAATCAGAAATTTAACTAAACCTTTTTTTTTTGCTATATAAAATAAAAATCTTTTATTCTGCTGACAAAAGTGTTTAGAAAAGAAAATATTCACTAGAAGGCTTTGACAGAAAAATATAACAAAAATGACTTCCAACAGCTCGAACAAATGTAAGAATGTTTTCAAAAAGCATGAACCATTTTTGCATTTTGTTTTTTGTTATTTCAAGTAGTGTTTTAAATTTATATATCGAACATTTCTCATAATATTTTTAATCGAAATAAAATACTTTTACATAACCTAACTTGAGCATTTTAAAAAGTTTTAGCCTTTAGCTTATATTTTTTGTAAAAGTTTGAACATTCGGAATTTTTCACGTTGAAGGTCATTACCTCGACATTTCATTTCATCATAAAGTGGTTTTTCCATTTGCATAAAATCTCTAACTCCTACTCAATCGTTATAAAATAAATTGCTTCTCTTGTTGTTTTATGTATATAGTCTATCAGTTTAGACAGCGTACCAAACACTTTTACTATTACTTGTGAAAGAAATAAACCAACGGTACGATTAATTTAAATTTGCAAAATTGTGAAAAAACAAACAAAAAAAACGCAAAAGCTTGAGACAACTTGACAAAAAAGAAGAGTAAATAATCAATAGACACAACTCCAGTGCTATCGGACACACTGAACTGTAAGAATTGAACAATAGGTGAATGGACGGTTAGATGGACTGAATGACAGGCCAACACAACAAGTCGATAAAAACTTGAACTAACCTTATAGCAAAAAGGACTGATTGAACAAATGATTGAGTGACTTCGTGTGTATGCATAAGAAAAATCAAAGAAAAAAAGTAAAATTTGCATGTACTCATGCGGGGAAATAAATAGCAAATGAGTGCAATAATGAATACACAACAATAACGAGAGAATATATGAAGTATTCCTTCAACAGTATGCGACAGAGAAAAATGGTAAAATAAAAAATATGTAGACTATAAATTAACCACCTAAAGTCAATTGAGGTAATGACAGGCAGTTAGTCAAGCCACTGGCTGTCATAACAGTTGTTATAGCATTAGTAGCAAGAGACTTCGAAGTGCGCACACAGGAAGCCAATATGTCACCGAAGGGGTTAATGTTAATAGCCTTTACTTCAATCAATTAAAATTGAATGAATGCTTTTTACTATAAAAACAAAGAAAGAAGCGAATATTGATAGGACATAAATAAGAAGTCTAACAATAGGTTGCTTAACAAAAACGGGAAACTAAAACAGGAAACAAAAGAAATAGCTGAACAAGTAGAAGGCAAACATACCCGCAGTTCGACGTTGGCTAATTTCTACTCGTATGGAAATGGTCGTACAATCAACTGCCATTTACTTTCAGGCAATATGCTACAACTTACATCACCCGCCACTATAATCCAAAGGATATGTTAAACATTCTTTATTTCTCTTATTCACTTAATTATATATATATATATTGATTTTCTTTTATTTAATTTTTAATTGTAATGTCGTTCCTGCTTCAAGGATTTTATGTTCATCTAAGGCAGCTGAATTTTTATTGTAGCTGGATTTTTTATACATCAATAAATTAATATATAACAATTATAAAGAATTATCGAAAGTTTTACTTCCAAAGCCGAAAGCTCCTTCTGGATGTTAATAGTAAAAATTATATGTATAATTAATTAATCAATTAACAGAAATATGGGAAAATAAGTAAATAACAATAGACACAATATTTTGAGAAAATTATTTCTCAAAATTTTATTTTGGAATAAAAGAAGCAAATTAATGGTTAATAAGTACTCAATTCGATATTCGACATTTGAAAGTAAATAAAACAAGTTAGCCCTTATAGCGATAATGTAATTCTAAGTAACGCATCCACATTTCGTGTGATTCGTGTGAAATCGTCAGTTGATTTTTGTTATAGGATTTTTCATTTTCTATTTTTTCTTAATAATTCAATCTAAAGCTTTTGCTTCAAAAATTCAAATCGCAGCTATCCACGATGATTTGTATTAAATTTATGAAAACCAATTCTTACAATATTTTGCAAAGTTAATGGTGTCTGGCTTTTGTTTTTTTTTGTTTTCCTTTACAAAATTTTAGTTTTCAAATAAAACTTTATACTCAATTATTCTTCTCTACATTCCGCAAAGCCCATCAAAGGCACATATATGTGAAGCAAATAAGAGATCCTTATGTGCCTTGAAGTAAATATTAAATGTCAACAAATCAATAATATATTTTACACAACCTAAAATAAGACACATAGCATTTATTATAATTGAGAAAATTGCTCTGATGTTGCAAATAAAATGACATATATACATATATATACCCGCTCCTTCGTTAGTGGGCATAAAACGTAAAATGGACTTATTCCATACCATTTTGAAATCTTTGAATCTGCTGTAGAAGGATCAGAAGTCCAAGTACTTTCGATTTGGGAAAAGCTGTATAAAAAATAAGTATTCGACATAATCTTTCCGATTTTGGGCATATTTCTGGTATTTCAAATCAATATATTAGAAGTGCAAATTATTAGTAAAATTAAATCTGGATGAATTACTTTATTGATGAGGACATTTTTATAGCTGACCTTAAGAAACCTTTATGCCGATGTTTTAAGTTTATTACAATATTTTGGTTGTTATAAGCGTGCCTATAGACGGATCAAGTCTTTCTTTTCAGTGATTGACTTTTGACAAAAAAAAGGAGTAAACGTTTTTATCAAGTATTAGATCAATATCAGGTATGAGTAGTTGTTCATAGCTTTTGTGCAAGTCATGTAAATATAACTCTGTGAATATAAATATAATCTGTATTGCAACTTCTATACGCTTCTTTGTGACCGTGAGCGTTCTCGCAACCGTAGATAAAAGAAGGAAGGACGGACGATTCAACGTATAGACAGACAGAACTAAACCAAGTCTTAAATCGAGTTTTGCGCCTATTAAGGATATACACAGTTTACGAAATCTCTCGATGTTAGAAGCTTAAATTCAAGTAATAAAATTATTATTATATCAGAATTTCAAGAATTCAAGAATGTTATCTTCTAAAGAATTTATATACTTTGTATAGAGTACAATGTACGTTCTCAAGACAAGTAGAAGTTATCAAGAGAGTGCGAAAGAAAAGAGAAGTAAAAAGAAATAACAACCGGGAAAGTTCCGGTATATGAAACGTAAAGAATACAAATCAAATTGTTTTTAAAAGTAATAAAGAAAAATAGAAAAAATCAAGTTAGAACATATAAAAACTTCCCAAAATGTACCTTTGGGCTAAATATACAATGACGTTACAGTAAATGATAAAAACAGAAAAAACAACAGAAAAAAGAAACGAATAACAAGATAACAATCTAGCAGCAACCACAATAACAAAAACAGTAAAATAACACTTTTTTTCAAACTTAACTATGTCTTACATGTCTATATAGTGTACAAAGTATGCAGTAGGTGAATAAGAAAAAAAAAATGAAGAAAAATCACAAAAGTTTCAGGCACAGACTACAAAAACACATACACTCGTTTGTGTAGATGTTTCCTGAGTAAAACCAAGCAAAGAATTGAACTTTATAGGAAAATAAAATATTTTTGTTTTTATTTCGGTAACAACAAATGCGTGCATACTCAAGTGTATCTGTTTCATGTACGATTATATAAAAAAATTTATGGAATTTCCTACTTTAACCCAAAAAAAAAATTAGAAAACGAAAACAAAAACTCCAAAAGCAATTTCCACTTCAAATGCTATCCCAATAACTAATGCAATGCGCTACTTATGCGCTTGTGCTCTCTCTCTTAGACTAAAATCGAAACAAATAAACCAATTAAGTTGAAAGGGTGTGGAAAGAAACCAAAACGTTAATACAAGCAACAAAAACGTCTTGTAAAAACCAAAAAAAAATGTTAAACAGACATACAACTGTGAAACCACACACATTGCTTAATAGTAGAAAAACAATAGTAATCTACAGGCAATAACAACAATTGAATCAGCAATTGAAGCATAAATATTTGACAATAATATCTTAATAATAAATCGTATACAGACATTACAACTAAATGCAACGGTATGATATCAACAATAAGCAAAGCTGTGTAGATGTATAGGTATACGTTCTCCATCTCGCTACTCTGCACGTGCCGTCCTCTTCACCGGCAAACCTCTTTAAATACATGTGATATTCATGTTTTGCTCTTCTCACATGTACACACGTTAAGTCTTATTATATTTTTTCTATTATAAGTTGAACAAGAAGAAAATTTATACTCGCCTTAAGCCGAATCTCAGTTACCCATCACCATCTAAAATAAATCTGTCATATAATAATTGTAACTTTTGTTTTATTTAAATATATGTAAGTGATGACGAATTTTCAAAATAAATTTTAGTCCGATATTAACTATAGGTTGCAATTGAAATTTCTTTAAGATTTTTTTCTTCAATTATTTAGCGATTTTTGGATTGTGTTCTCTGAAGTAAATAAATCAAATAAGTTGAAAGGATATTGAAAGATATCGATATTGAAACAAATTTTTGGCTTTCAGTTTTACTTCCCATTTCTCGCACGACCAGGATAGTTCCAAAGAAGACATACGGACAAAGTAAAATAGGAAAATCTTTCCAAAGTAAACAAATAGTCTTCAAAGTGTTTAGTGTGATTTTTGTGTACGTCGCAAAAGTAAGTTTAAAAGTATTACATTTTGATCCTTTGACGGTGGATATAAAAAAAAATTTACATATGCCAGATTTGTCTGCACATGTTCAACTATGTCAATGATGTACATCTTTGCGTAAAATAATTTCAACATTAACATATACACGTTTATATTACACGTACATTTTCTTGGAAATGATTTCCACTGATACGATGCAAACTATTGAGTTTGTATAGTTAACATAAAGTGGAGGTAAAGGCGAAAAACGTGGCAGGCATTTATTTTAATATTAAATACAAGCTCCTAAGAACTTTTGTACGCGAAGGTGCATACAAACATATATTTATTCATTTTATAAGTGTAGTATGTAAATTGCAAAAAGAGTAAGAAAATGATAGGTCGATTCCTTTGTAATCACTACACCCGTAGTAGCTAAACTTTGGCCAGACGGAAAAATATTTGTAGGAAATGATTGAATAATTGAAATAAATACAAAAAGAAAGGAAAAGTTACTTAATGTTTTATTAAAATATGCTAAAGCTACAATAATTAAAATGCAAAAAAGTCCTGCTCACACAAATTTAAATCTCTATAAAATTAACTGCTTAATTTACCTGAACTTAATTGGCTGGAACTGAAACTGATGTTAAAGTTGAAATTATGTGTTAACCGCCAACGCAGTTTTAAGTTTCTTTCACTCATTTTTGCATAACATTTATAGATCTGCTGGCCTTTTCTTTATTATCCAATAATGCTTTGTATGCTACAAAAATGTTGCGCATTTTTTAGCAGAATGTCCTAAATAAACTAATATTTTATGATTTTTTAATTCGACTGAATACATACGTCTAAAACTGCAAGATAATTTCTATGTCAAATGTTTATTTTAATAATATATATGAGTTGTAAAATGTTCTTTTGGGAAAATATGCAGCTTTTTTTGTGCAAAGATACAATAAACTCGTAGCAATATGAATTCCGCGCCGAAAGTATATCAGGTTTTTCTAGGTTATTGCCGCATGGGCCCATTTTTTTGGCGTTGTCAGAATGAATAGCATTAAGTAAGTCATGATTTCAAACTACTACTAATCATAAAGGGATTACGGCAGGAAGAGTCCCACATTCTAGTTCAGTTTTTTGAACGGTGTTTATAATATGAGGTCAAGTATCCTCACGTTGAAAATATAACTTGCAACGACTTTTACGATATTGCAGGAAAACTATAGTTATTTCTTCAATATTCGGTTCAATTTCCTTAACGAGTTTTCATGTCCTTCTTCATTGATATTTTAAAAAAAGAAAAGAAAAAAATATTTTATTCAATTCATGGTCCATTGCTAGCCGCGACAAATATTTATTGCTTTTCCCACAAATAACTGCTCAATACCTGCTAAAGCTTACAATTATTGATAATGATTTAAGTACCAAATTTAAACTTTCTGATTCAAGTTTTCGATAGAAAACGATTGATCCATGATGATTGATAAACGAACAATAAAAGACTTTGTGAACAAATCAAGGAAGACAAATAAAGAAGGAGGCAAGATAAAACAATAAGACAAACAGGTAGTCAAACGGATGAATGTATAGAAAAGCAAAAAGATAGACTGATGAACAGAATTAGGCCGAAGCAGAACACCGATGCTAAATCAAATATAAATAAGCAGTCATGCACTTTACAAAATCCTCGTTGCGATATTTTATATCGAAAAGACGCTTCCGTAAAATGATATTCTTATTCTTCAATAGTCTAGTCCTAAAAATCTTATAAAGAAAACTGTTTATTGACTCTAACAGTTTCTAGACCAAAGTCACATATGAAAATCGTTTAATATAAAGAAAGAAAGAATCTCGTTTAATATAAAGTTATCTGATTAGCTGTAAAAACTATAATTGCATTAAAAAAATCAAAACACGAGCTAGCCAAAAATGGGACAATCTTTCTAAATTTATCTTAGAAAAGAAAAATATTATTATTATTTTTAAAAAAAAAAATTAAACTTCAAAGTGCATAAAAATCAATGGTATCTCTGGCAAAACAATACTGTTTCCATTTGATTAGATGCGTATTCTGCTGACTATTATTTTTACGTAATCTCTAGCGCTGCATCTTCTGAGTGTTACCAATGAAAGTTCAAACCCGGGATAATCTATTCTTTGAGTTTGGGCATAATAATGAAATTCCGCAGTCATGTTAAAAATAGGATAGATTAAAATTAATTTATATGTTAGCACAGAAGATTTTCCATTGGCAAAATTCTAAAAGTCCTAAAATGAAATACAAATCTATCTCTTGGTATAAATATGAAAATGATGATGAATGAATATGATTAATAAAAATTCTAATTTTAAAGTTCTTGTTAAGAATTTGCTCTGTAATTGTGTTGATTTGTACCGTTATATGTGTAGTAAAATTAAAGCTACAATTTTGTTTTATTGTCTTCTTCTTATTTAAAGCTACAAGTTAACAGAATTTTCCTGTATATGTGAAAAGCATCATAAAATTCCTCTCAAACTTAAATTCACCGAAGGTGAGTGGTATATTCGTTTTCTCATTTTGTTTGTAATGCCCAGAAAGAAAGTACAAAGATTCTACAAAGTATATATACCCTAAGAGCTGATTTAAACATGTCCATCCGTCCGTCTGTCCTTCCGTATGATACTGTGGTGAACATTCTCCTGGCCGGCTGGAAATTTGGCCGAAACACTAGTTCTTGAAAATAGGCAAAATCGGACCCAGTTTACGTCGAAATTATAAAATATGCTGAAATAAGCTGATTGTTTTACTCACTACTCATAGATTATGCAATATAAATTTTCCGCGATATTCTACAAAAATAGAAAAAATCTGGTGGGAAAAATTCGTCAAAACCGAATGTAATTTTGCTTACTTGTTACTATTTGAAAATGTATGTTGTGGTGTTTAATTTTCTTGTGATATATATATTTTATGCAGCGAACGCCACTTTCTAAGCCTCTTTGGGACACATTTTTCCGTCGTTCAGAAAAGATGTAAAGGGAAAAATGCTTATAATTACGCGCGAGAACAAGTATGCATAACTAATTCTTCATTTCTTCTTTCATTTTTCACTTTTGTTTATGCTGCTCCTTCATCGCGACAATTTTAATTAAGAAAACTACTCTTCAGCTGATAAAAAAGCTTTATGCTATAATAGTTTAAATGTCATGAAAAAGCAAGAAAACAATGCAAATAGATAAGAGACGACGGAGTCGTAAGCGTTATAGGAGCAAGGAGCTTTCGTTAGAAAAAAGATTTTTCTGTTAAGATCCACGCAAGTCGAAATCATTCAGTTACGCTTCAATCCTATGCTAAACGGACATGGTCCTAAAGGAACTTTTTTCCATTATGTAAATCATACCGACAAATTAAAGACATTCATTCGATTCATTGTGACCTCCTCGCATTCACATTAGTCTCTGCATTTCTGATTAGTAAGAATTTGAAAGATTTTAACTTTCAAAAATTATTTGTGATCGTTCGATATCTCTTAAATTTGCTAGAATTGTATTTTGCAAATGATATATAATGAATAATTGAAATAAATTCAAAAAGAAAGGAAAAGATGCCTAATGTTTCATTAAAATAAACTAATGCTTCAACAATTAAAATGCAAAAAAAATGTTGCTAATACAAATTTAAAACTATATAATAAATTGCCTGATTTACCCTGAGACCGAAACTGACATTAAAGTTGAAACGATGTGTTAACCGGCAACACAGTTTTAAGCTTCCTTCACTCATTTTTGCATAACATTTACAGATCTGCTGGCTTCCTTTTTTCTTTATTATCCAATAATGCTTTGTATGCTACAAAAATGTTGCGCATTTTTTAGCAGAATTTCCTAAAATAAACTAATATTTTATGATTTTTTAATTCGACTGAATACATACGTCTAAGACTGCCGGATAATTTCTATGTCAAATGTTTATTTTAATAATATATATGAGTTTTAAAGTGTTTTCTTTTTTTTTTGAAAATATGCAACTTTTTTTGTGCAAAGACAGTACAATAAACTCATACCAATATGAATTATGTGCCGAAAGAGTTTTCTAGGTTATTGCCGCAAGTACCCATTTTTTAAGCATCGTCGGAATGAATACTACTAATCATAAAGAGAATGCAGCAGTTAGAGTCACACATTCTAGTTTTTTGAACGGTGTGTGCAATATGAGGTCAAGTATCCTCACGTTGAAAATATAACTTGCGACGACTTTTAGCATATTGCAGGAAAACTTTAGTTATTCCTTCAATATTCGGTTCAATTTCCTTAACTAGTTTTCATGTCTTTCTTCATTGATTTTTTTAAAAAAATAATAAAAATATTTTATTCAAATCGTCATTTATTGCTAGCCAACACAAATGTTTGTTGCTTTTCCTACAAAGGGAACAATTTTCTGTATATCATTATAAGAATTGAAGACTTGTCCCGACACCCATTAAAAGCAGTATTTACCAAAAAAATAGAAAGTTCTAAAAAATAAAAATAACATTAAATATTTAATAAAATTACCTACCAAAGAGATTTTTAAGTGAATGACAAATTTTTTTTTTGCTGCGAAATTAATTTTTATGTCTGTCACCTCAAGTGAAAACTTGAAAGTTTTTTAAGAAGTAGGCCAGACAACAGATCCAGATCGCTGAACACACAACTTTCGCATGATTATGGATTGTATCAAACGTCAGACCGATATTCGTTATAATTCAGTAGGCTTATCGCTACTTCCTGTATGCCACAGCTATTCAGATGACCTCAGACATTAAATTGAAATCTTTTACGGATTCTGAGTTGTGAGTCATTAATGTTTTGAAGCTTGAGATTTTTTAATACAAATCGTAAACCAATTTTCAAGCTTGATCTATCGCCGTAGCATGTATCTAAATAAGGTTTCCTTCCTATTTCTTGCCACCGCGAAAGGTTCACGGACGGTGAAGGAACTTATAGGATTTAATTCATTTAGAAGCTTTTATTGATGAAAAATATACCTCCCGTTTTCTAATGGAATTTATTTTAGATTGCTATTGCAAAACTTTCGTATACGTGTCTTATGGCAGAGAATACAAAACTTATTAGAACGGATAAGTTTTCATAGTTTTTTACTTTATATTTTATATAAGATTTTACTTGGACCAGATTTGAAATGCAATTGCACTTTAGTACTTTACTCTTTAGTACTTACATTAAATAGAATCCCCCAACTGGCTAATATGTTTTTAAAGCTTCACGTTCTGCCGATCCGGGAATACGTTCTCATTAACTAAAAGTTTTAATTTTGCACCTTTAGAAATTTCAGTTGCTGCTGGCATGAGCCTAAATCGTTTTGTCGTTCTTTCAAAATTTATTTAATAATTCTGAAATCCAGCAAATTTATATTTAATTAAAAATAATATATAAATCATGTATTATTCACTTATGTATTTTTCACTCCATACGAACCGTTGATAGCATATAACAAGTTGTACAAGCCTCAACAATTTTTACCTTGCCAAGGCCGTTACGCGCTCAATATATACTCCTTTGCATACATTGCGCATTTTGACGCTCTCTATTTCGAAAAACCGATTCCAACATTTTGCTATTGTGATTATGTGCCAGAAACGTCAACAACGCACCAAGCACGTCATTTAGAATGTCGCCTATATAATCATCATATTGGAATAAAACCGACGCATTTACAATCGGCCACATGTGATGAGTGCACAGTCAGTCATTTCATGTAATGTAATGCATTCTAATGCTGATAACAATACACCAAACATAAATCCAAACCAATCACACGTATGCTAAAAAAAAAAAACAAAGCACAAAATGAATGAGGAAACTTTTACTTAAGCAATTAAATTCTGTAAGCGTCAGCGTGTCTGGCAAATACATAGTAACAACAATAACAACAACGACAACAACATTCATAAGGCTTAATACGAAACTATTAACACAGAAAAAAAAAATAAAAGAAAAACTGGGCGTTTTCAGTAAAACCCCGCATCAACACTTTTAGTCTAAGCATGCAAGTGTATAAATGAATATACTTGCCTTTATATAGACGAATGTATATGTGTGTATATGTGTTCGTAATCGACCACAATATAAAAATTTGAAAATGCCAGCCGGTCATTTCGTGCATATTTTAGTGCAAAATAAAAAAAATAGGTTGAACATAGAACATAGGCCATAAAAAAAACCGTATAATAATCACATTTGTTATAGCCACAACAATTGGTTATTCAATGAAAATTTTTATTGTTATAATTGTTCACGAAAAGTTTTTATTAAAAAAAAGTTATAAAAATTTTATATTATTTTAGAAAAAAAAATGCATTAGGAAGCTAAGAGGGATGAAGATACATTCATTTTATCAACATGGTTGCAACACCTACATATATATATGAATGAATGGATCAACATCAAATTCTGAATTGCTCTAAGCATCTCTGTCTATCCCTCAATGAAAAATGTGAATTTTAAATTGAACAAAAACATTGATTGAAATTAAAAATCACACAAATCAGATAAAGAACATTGTCAGTCCAAAACTTCCACTAAAAACACCTGTGTTTCCTGGGATTTTTATTCGTTATATATAAATATATATATATATATATATATATATATATATTTATTTATTTTATATATATGTATATAATTATATATATATAACACACACATATAAAAATATAAAATAAAATTAACCAAGCGTACTCAGTACGGTAGACTATCGAAACATTGCTGTTTTCATTTTTTGTTTTTGTGTTTTTCATTAAGGAAAACCTGACGGGTATAAAAAATTCAGTCACAGCCAAATATAATTTTATTATTTCGTTTTCGAATCAACTCGTTGCGAATTAATACAACGACTCTTTGAATACCAAAGAGAAATGCGAGTTCAGGTCGCACCGATTTTCAATCACCTATTTTTTTTATGCAACTCACCGATAAGTTTCTCTTTTTCCACATCAAAAACCTTTTCTCTTGAAAGTACCATATTTAAAACATTTACTCTCTTCTACCACGTCTGTTTTGCTTAGTTTTCGTAAAGCAAGCAAAAAATTTTGTTTATTCTTCGACTTAAGTTTTGTATTATTTGTGAAGCATTGGAATTTATTTTCATAATATATCGCTATTAAAAGCTTCTTATAGGTTTCGCAAAAACTTAGAACACATCGATACTCAGTTCATTTCTACGCAAACGGAAAATAATATTAGCCGCAAAGAGTCGCGTCCGCTAGGAATGTTCGCCAAGATAAGCATAGCTTGAAACCTTGTTTCTATGAAAGCTAATACCTTAGTGTGTTTAATAAAAACCTTACGCCAAACAAAAACCATAAAAGCAATGGTATAGAAATCGTAGATCAATAAAGTATATCTATCCTATCTTATCTAACAGTGTCTTATTAACTCTGGTAATGTCACCTGAATTTCACTTTCACGTGATTTCTTCAGTACGAGTTTATATTATAAAGCCGATCAAATGGTTCGAAAAAGTATCTTAATATTAAGAGTTTTAATGGCCAAACTCGGGGCTTCGTTTTGGTCCACACTGTCCCTCCCTGAATTCATAATTTGTAGAATACTGTATGTGTTACTGCCACAAGCACTAAGCGATAGAGTAAGTTGTTGTTATAAAAGGAAGGTAACTCTGGTAAAGAGTGAAAGGTGTTGGCTCGCTAATAGAACCAAAATGGGGATTAATGAAGATATCCCCTTTGCTTTTGGTTACTGACCAACGACGTGTATGGTCGCTTTAGAGGATTTTGTCCGATAAACATCCGCGCGTCTGAGGGCTTTGAGGGGCCAAACACTGTTCATTTTGATGCAAACGGAAGGACTGGCTATTTTAGAACTTTGGAATTGTACCATGGAATAGAGATCAATAAGGTTTGCTTGAATTAAGCCCAAATGATTCTAGTAGTTTAAACTCCGGATGAGAGAACTTAAATAGATAAAGAAAATACAACACCTGGATCCGACGAGCGGACCCAGACACCAAATTACAAGAATCAGTATTTATTATTTCCGAAGAGGAAATACCTCTTCCTTACAGTCTTTATCAGTGTGTTAGAGTTTAATAAGACATTTCGATATTTGGTATAAATTCTTTGAATTCTTCTTTATAAATAGATTATTGTTTAAAAAGATTTATACTAAATCTCCTCATAATAATAAAGAAAATAACAAAAGTAAATCTTTAGTAATGTAGTCCGTAGATCGGAAAGACCACAAAATATGCGGGGATACAGTTTACATTGCAAAATTGGATAACTTCGCCTAAGTTAGTTCGTTTTCAAATCTTATAAAGATAATTGCTTATGTGAAAAACTTAAAAAACCCCATACTGAAACCAGATAAATTCTCGCTTACCATAATGTAGTTTGTCAATGGAAAAGTTTATACCTACGTCAAATCTATATACATCACCTTTTGAGTTCTCTGACATCTCTTGCCCCGTTATTTGCGTGCCTACTGCTCTTACTAGAGAAAATTCAATTATGCTATAGAAAACCCATTTGTTTCAAAAGAAATGAAAGTATTTTCTCAAAGTTTTTTCTAAGACGTATTTTTAGTCGTAACTACTATCATTTTAACTGACAATGATGATAGAGATTATCATGAAATCGTGCTCTGCTTGCGCACTAAATGTCATTTTATTCTCTCGAACATCATTAAACCGGCTGTTCTGACTTTACAGATCTTGAGCAAAATTTTATATCATGTTTTACCGAACAAACCAAAAAGTAAATCAAACCAGGCCAAGTTACTACGTGATAAGCAATATAAGAAAAATTTTCTGATTTTCAATCGACGAAGCTAGTTGGCGCCGGATGAGAATTGAACTGCTTGCAATCGGGCTTGAGTCTATTTTCAATCGCCAGATATCCGAAACTTACCTTCCTTACTTGTTTAGTCGCCGACGAAAGTCAACCTTAGCAAATTTACATTTAAAGAAAATATCGCTGCTATGCAAAGCATGCTATGCAAAGCAAAGCAGCGATGTATGACGCTATTCTGAACAAATTTATCTTTTGCTTATATATTATCACAGCTGTGAAAATTTTTCATTTTGATTCAAATTACGTCCCAATTTCATTTTGACGATTCTAAGTGATGAAATGACGTCAAGTTGGCTGTCATGTAGCAAAACTTATCCTTTCATGATGTTATATTTTTCTTATATGTATATATATACTATATGCTATCGCTACTGCCCTCAGCGAAATGCTTTTGATGTATTCACGAAAATACTTTTACTCGAATATTTCTTTTTGAATATTTTTTACAAATCTATGCTGACGCTTAATGATTCCGTAGATCTTTCTAAAAGCAAGTTGAACAATTAAATTGAACCAAAGAATCGACGTAAGAATTATACAGAAATTAAACTCGAATAATTCACAAATTTGTGCGTTTCTTCTGAACCATAATTATTTCCCTTTTTTGATAGATGATAGGATTTCAACACTTTTTTAAAATTTTTATTCAACGTATATTCGAAAACGATGAATTTTTCTACGAGCAGTAATTGGGACTGGCTCATTATATACATTTTTATGTTTTTACTCTATTTAGTTCAGAACCTATAGAGTGTATTTGCTTAGCTTTATTTCGACAGCAGGCGATTTTATATTTTTTGCCAGTGGTTTTCGAAAAATTATAATGAACAGACAAAGCATTTTATTGATATTTTTTATTTTATACTTTGTAGTCGGCGTAGTTTGTTGAAATTATGAAATAGCTCAAAATACTTATCAAAATATATCTCTTCCCTGCATTACTTGGTTTACAGATTTCCTTTCGACTAATCTGAAATTTACATAGCGCAATTTTCTATCGTTTAGTTAGTTAAATTAATCGAATATTAGGCGTTACAATTTGTCACAATTTCTTTTTATCGGAATTTACCATTTTACAATAACGACAAACGTTACTTTAATTTGTCTATAATTGTTCAGTCGATTACTTATGGTTTTGCGTAACTCCTACTTGCTCCTACTCTTACTACTAACTTTATTTATAGATAAAAACCGAGAGTATTTCTAGCATACTTTTGTTATTCATGGACATTTTATGAAAAGTTAATCATGATATTAATTATAGATATTTTACACGTTTACTTTTTCGCTAAAGTTTGCTAAGACAAAGTGATATATTTTGTGTCGAATTTCTTCTTGGAGATTCAGAATTATATCTGTTTTATTGACCAGCTGTTTGTCCTTAAGAAAAAGAAAAAATTTTAAGACACATGATCATGATAATACAGTGGCATTTCGGGTTGTAAAAAAGCATTTTCATAATCAAACTAAGTTAGTTCAGAGATGGGAAATAGTGTTACGGAAAGCAAAATCTAACAACTTTGCAGCTGTCAATGAGAGAAGCACTATCTGGTATCTTTGCAGATGTGAACAAAAAATAATAGAAGTATTGGCAGATATTTTTGGAAGTGAAAAGGAATAGCATCCTTTTAATAAGTTGTTAAAATTATCGAGATTGTAAATATTATTGTATAAGTAAAGTAATTCTAAATATTATATCATAAATAGAGTAATTGAAAATAAAACCTACGCTTTTCAAGATCTATCGATACGGACTTTGTCTAAAGCACGATTACAAAAAGGTAATAATCGTAACAATAGAAACTAGTTTAAGAATCTTCTTCTAGAATTCATTCAGAGCTTGTCGTCAGACCAAAATGTAGAAGAGCAGCTGCCTTGCTCAGACGAGCCTAGATTAACGAAATGCTGTCAACAGACAACAAGTTAACAATACAATTCGAATTTGAAAGCTAGCGGCAATGCAGATATAATTAAAAATCTTGTTTGTTTATTTCAATATCTTGTGATTCATTAAACTGAATTGAAGTCACTTTTTCTAAGTTAGAGTAGCATTGCCACAAATGTCGACAATTTAATACACAGTCTGCCTATGTAAATGATTTTTTTTTTTTTTTGTGAGTAAATCATAATCAAATGCGTGTCAAAAGAGATTTCTAATGCTTTCTACATTGCGCTTATGTCACTCTGCCAATCTTCTTAATCTTCGTTATTATTTACTTAACTACGAATTAGACGCTTGGCTGGCATCCCAATTATGCTTACTTTGAACACAAGTTCTTTGCAAATTTTTATTTATAACAGTCATACAATTTATTTAACTGTTCGCTGACAAATTTATAGAGAAAATTTCATGTTTAACAAGTTAACTGGAAAAAGGAAAATCTCACAGTTTCCATTTGTTTTTACTATATCTACCACCAGCCAGGGTATATTGAATATATTAAAGCCATGTAACGCATAAAAAAATATGCAACTTTGTATAGATAAACTATGAGAATTCTCAATAGGCGGCGCAATGGAAGTGCCGTTATTCATTTTTTTAACGTTTCTTTACTGTAGTAACCGCATTTTATACAAAATATGAGAATAACAAAACCTTCTCTCTTATGCGAACTCGCTATTGCCGCATTGGTTATTCTTCATGTTTTCACTTTCGCGATATAAAGGTGAAGATCGCGGACAAAAAAAAACACTTTTTGTATGAGAAAGCCTAGTAGCATCCTGAGTTTTTTGACTTACATGCTTACATGGAAATCCACCGTGCGTTCTTTCACAGCTCTAATAGCAAGGATATGTTTCCGCATTGCTCGTATCACGCAACAAAGAAGAAAATGAGAATAATATTCCTTTTAGAAGCCCATTTGTCAAGGGCTACAAAGAGACTACCTATTTATTCGTGTTCATATTTACTCTTCTTCTTTTGTTTCTCTAAATTTCGTAGCCACTTGTTCTATCGCTGCAAACAATATTTCCGTGCCGCCTGAAATGTCAAAAATAGCTGCAACATATGTTCTCTTCCCGCACCATAAATTCGTTGACAACTTGTATTAAAAAATACATTTCATGTTAATAAAAATTGTAATTATATTGGTATGTATTAGAAATCAATATCACAAAATCAGTACGAAATGTTGAAAATCAGCCATAACTACGCAAGTCCCCACACACCAAAGCATGCAGGTGGTATTGTGAAGACTCAAAAGATTGAAGAGTACGGATACAAATTTTTCCCCCTTGGACTTTGAAGATTGTTCTGTTTCTTAAACCACCATTGTGTTCGTAACTTAAGTGTAATATATTATCAGACTAAAGAATTTTCGAAGCCACATTACTGAAGCAACTGCATAAATCGACAGCTTGCAGTTTGGTCCTACGAAGACTTATGATTTTTCATATCACGCAAAACGACCAAATTGAATCCTCTTATGTTATTATAGCCATTATTATAAAATAGGGTTCCTTTAGTGTCTCCTTCCGTTCGCAACATCCACAAATAAACCGCTGAGACACCATAGAAACTATGCTAACTCTTGATACGTATAGTAGTAGAAATGGATTTATTCATCAGCAACTCCATTCGCTGTCTGTTATTGAAACCCCTGCAAATCTTACCGCATGCATTTGTAATTGATTGTCACAAATCGAGTTAGCAAACGGACTTACCCTGGAAGCAAGCTCGCGATTACCAGAAAACTTTGAGCTGCAGCTATAGGGTAAATATTAGTCTAGAAACTTATTTCAAAGTTTACGTGAAAATCGTTTCTATCATGTATAGGTCCACGATTACCAAAACACATCCAATTGTTTTGTGGGACCGCGAACATAACCTCTACAACAACATCCGTCTTAGCATTTTTAAACTGAAAATTCTAAAAGTTATGTAGTGATTAAGTATTTAATAAATTCTTAAAGCTATGTAATGATTACACTTTTTATATAAAAAAAAAAGGTTTTAAGATGATGCCAGTGCCATCTGATCTTTGGTCTGCGCATTTTATAAATGCCACTAGCTGACAAATAATTAATTCTTTTCATTATAGCGGCACAAACGACAAACAATCGACTTTAATTAGAAATGGCAACGAAGTGGGAACATATCAATCTATCTGACTGAAATTATGAAGAAAGCCCAGTGAAAGGTTATGTTAAATTCTAATCAAATGCTTTGAGTAAAACTGAATAAGTTAAGTTTTGTAATAATGGTTAAGACTTCGGACTATTACCACAATATATTGTACCTAGCTACTGCTAGAGGCTGGCTACAACGGCATTTTTTTTCTGAGTCAAAAGAAAGTAGCGGATATTGCAGCTTTTTGGTATAACTACCGCAAAATTTTATAAGAAAAAAAGTTTACCAAGAAAAAAAAGGTGTATTAAGGAAAGGCTATATTAAGCTTTGTTGAAATGTCAATCATATCAATGCCAGTTATCATCTTCCGAATATCAAAAATTTTCTTCATACTCCGTCATTCAATGATGAGTTTATATCTGATCTTGACAAAAATTTCAAGGGGCTTCCAGAAAAGTACTCTTCAAAACTGGAAAAAGGAACCGCGAAGCACTTGACAAAATACCTTGATAATTCAGCTAGGGGCAAAAGTATATTTGCATAATATGTTACTTTTACAGGGCTATAAATTAATCAATTAATCAATGCTTACAATTTTTTTTGTCCATTTATTATTTAAAAAGCCGTAGGTATAAACAATTTCGGTGTAAATTGAAGAGTTTTTTTATTTTTTTTATTTTTCGATTTTTCCTACAATTAGAAATTATTCGTTAAGTGGAAAATTGCTGATTTTTTTTGTGCTTTCTTGTCATTATTTGGTTGATTTTCTGCTTTTTTCATAGTTCAATAAAAAAAATATGAATTTTTGAGAAAGTTTTTACGATAAAAAAGAAAACACTTTTACTTTATCGGCATCAATATGTTTTAATAATCAAAACGCCTCCTTATCGGGCACCGCAATAATCATCATAAGCGATTTTTACATTACATCGCCTTAAATGCCATCGCTCTGAACGGTAACGTTATCGTGTTATCTCCCGCGCATATCTTCTCATGCTTGATTGATTCATTAATTAATTAAATAATTGAAGAAAAAATAAAAAATGTTTACCTTTAAAATTGCTTACCGCACAGTATAGCTTGTTAATGTTGTTGTATGTATTTATTGTTATTTAGTATCGTTGCCATTATTGCTATTGTTGTTGTTGTTATTGTCGTTATATTATTGTTGTTGCTATTGTTATAGCAATTGTTTGTTTGTACATTCAACTGAAATTGCATTTGTTTGTTGTAGCTTATTTATCTAGTTATAGACTCAATTTGTTGTTACTACTGCTAATGCGGCGGTTGTTGTTATTACCACTAACATAGCAAACACAACACAACTAATGCCGCTGCCGTTATTACCACTAAAATAACAAACACAACTACTTGGTTAACGCGATCACATAAATACACAATTGGTTGTCATTTTAAATTAGTATTGTTGTTGTTGTTGTTTTTAAGTAGTCAGTTGATCTCTGCGAAAATGAAGTCACTTGTTTAAATATAAGCACAAGATAAATACAATTTAAATTGTAGTTAATAAATATGTAGATGTACGTATGCATGTGTTTATATTAAGCACACATGTTGAACTGTGCACACGATTCAACATTTCGTTTATTATACATAAGCGTGTATTTGTATGCGTGAATTTATAACATAATGAAATTTTATATATCAGTAGTATGTTTACTAATTAATTTGAATTTAAGCAAAAGTTCCGAGTGTCAAATCATTCCGCTTAATGTAGCTTTTAAAAATAGACATAAGCAACATATACGGTCGTACATATGTATTTTATATATCTATTGATTGTAACCTTGGCTAACATTTTCAACCTGGACGTTCATTCGTTAACATACAGTTCGTTAAAATATATCCAACGATGGGTGTGTGGGCCTGTGCTTAAGAGATTAGAGACGGGAATATAGGAAGAAGGATATTCTTTCTAAAACTTTCTCCCCACAACGTCCTCAAGTCCGCAATATCGGACCGATTGCCGATTCCTCGGCAATGCGTTCTTTTACTAAGTGATGGCGTTTGTTATTATAAATGAAATCTAAAACCGAATTATGAATTGTTTCGCACGTTCTATTATCGAAATTGATTGGTAAATATGGATAAGCATATATAATCGAAAATAGGGCCATATAAACGTCGTAGAGAATGCCTTAGGAAAGATTCCGTTAAAGACCGATTCCTGTCGATTTGTCAATTTTTATTTAATCTTTTATGGCCGCAGAAAGTGTTTAAAAAAGTTAAAAGAAATTAATGCAATCCAGTTATAAATAGGTTTGGAAATGTTAAAAAAAAGGAAAGCCCCAATGACAATTTTAGTGGACTATTCTTAATAACTTATTATTAATAATAGGTATTGTTAATAGAAAATTTCGCGGTCTTTACCTATTTGTCGGACGCGTGGATTCGGACTTGAACAAATTTATTGAAATTCGTTTGAGCAAAAAATTAATGATGAACTATTTAACGCTAGAAACACCGACGTTCTGTAGGTATGTACGTAATTCTACCAAAGACTCAGTTTAACCCACTTTGATTCAGTGCCGCAAAAATAGAGATGAAAAGCTAAAATTTCTCTCCTTTATAAATTAAAAAGAAGAACAAGGAAACACGCAAGAAACCCGATAGATATTTTCAGAAAACTATTACCCATGCATTTGTTTAGACCTTCTAGGCGACCCAAACCTTGTGAGGCGTGTGTTACTCAACTCTACTTTGTAGATTTTCTCTATCATTTCTATCTTACTCACCCCATTTGGTCGACCATTGCAGTATTCGTTTTCGCATTCTTCACGCACTACATCCAATATTTCACTGTTGTCAACCAAGAAGTAAATTCTTTCAGTGCAAAGTCTTACTCAGTTAGCAAAAAGACGAAATGTCGAAATATTGTAGCACATAACACATAGTTCAAAAGTTCCTGATACATACCTTTCACTTCTAAAAAAAAATCCATATCATTCTTAGAAAATGTCAACCTTCGAACAAAATTTTATGTCATTTGGATTTTTTGTCCATGAGTTACAGTGCTTGTCGGTAGTTTACGGATTTTAAGCGAGAGCGGCACCAAAAAAATCAATAGAAACTCAAAACGCATGGTTACAAAAACAAGCATCAAAAAAAACTTAAAAATCGTTCTCGATCACCGGAAAGTAGAATTGCAAGAGATAGCTGATACACTAAAGATGTTAAAAGTATATCCAATGTGAATTTGAACACCAGGAAAATTTTATGAATTGCTACGCTACACAAATATTGCAAATATTGGCCACAGGAAGCGTTATTCGCTTGAAAACCTCAAAAGAGCGCTTCAGGGAAAAGATTGAAACCAAATGATGAGGCCATCGCAGAAACTAAAGTATGTTTTTTGAGGATCTTGTCAAATCGTAAAGAAGGCATCGAAATATTTAAAAAACATTCGACTGATTTATATCACTTTTCAATGAAACAAAATTGATGATGAATTTTGCACAAAAAATTACATTTAAAGTTTGTAGTTCCGTTCATATTTCCGGATTCAGTGACAGCATTCACTGTTGAATGCTATCAAACGAACGCTAAGTAATGTAACCTCCTTTGAACTTCAAACACTAGTTTCCATCTAAACAGTGATTGGGTTACTGCAGGGAAGCAAACAGCAAGCGATTTCTTTAGGTCCAAACATTTCTTACAAAATATAAGACAGTCCTATATTTAGCAATTTCACTGAAAGCCACTTGGCTGTCGAGTCATAACACATCACGTACGTAATCAATAAATTTTTCGAAAGTTATTCTTGTAAGACAAACAGAATGAAACTCATTGCAAAATTTCAGCGAAAGATGCTGACTGTTCTGATCGCCCGAATTCGATGCACAAAATGGTTTTGAAAGACTGAGAAGTGAAGCTGTGTGAGACAGCTGACACCTTAAAGTGTCAGAAGACAATGTATTTGCTATTTTTTATAAACATTTGTCCATAAAGAAACTCAATTCGAAGTGAGTACCGTGCTTGTTCATTTTTGACCGAAAAAGAAGACGTGAACATTGTCTAGAATTGTTTATGCGAAATAAAAAAAAATGTTTTCATGCGATATGTGACAATGGATGAAACATGAATTCATCACTACACTCCCGCCGAGTGCAAAGCAACGGGCTAAAGCCGTCCAAGGTGACCAAAACGCAAAGGTCGGCTGTGAAGATTACGGGATCAACTATCTTGAAAAGGAACAACATATCAATAGTGTGACAAGTCGAACGAAAAAATGACAAAATAGAAAAAAACTGAGTAATCCTACGAACTTATTGAGCAATGTATTATAAGCAATAACATACAATATATGATATGCAGTAAGCATAATTTATTTCACGCTTTAACGTAAACTCTCTGAATACAAAAAATATCTACTTACGTCTTGTTGATTATCAAAAAAGAAATTAAGTGGAGAAGCAATAAGGTTTGAGATCAAAAAAAATCGAGCACATTTAACTTTATTTTCTCCAAACTTATCTTTATTAACAAAAATCATACCAAAAAAATTAAACGCTATTATTTGGAATGTTAAATAAGAGGTGATAAAAGAAAAGTGAAAAGTAAAACAGCAAGAAACTAGAAAAAAATGTATGTTTCCTTTTTCAAACCATAAAGCGTAGACAGGGAGCAAAAAAGTGATGAATTGAAAATTATTTATAAATGATAACCATTTATGGTGAGGCCAAGAGACGGCGCTTGCAAACATACCTTATACGTATGGCTGCATGAAAGCCCCTTCAAAATTCATACACAACCATAAATAACCGACTATTAATGATAGCTTTTGAAAACACACATATGGTATGAATAACAACAGAAGTAAAAAGAAAAAGAAAAAATAAAAAATTTATAATGCTTTATAGAAAATGTATACATGACTAGGCTGTACATATGTGTGTACGCTCATAAATTTAGGATTACTTGTGAAAATATATTTTAACAACACTCAGTTTTCTTTGACACTATTCTTGCTGTGAAATAAAACTGCTTGTCAAACCATACATTTCGCCATTATTACGTCAAGGGAGCTCTAAAACGCTATGTACAACAAAGATTGCACCTTTCGTTGAACATCATATATCCCAGCCTTAAATCAATAATAAGATATTAAAATCACACTCCAGTATTTTGGAAGATAGAATATCTCATTGAGTTAAATTATGCTGAATATCAAAAATTACTGATTGTAATTTAAAACTGATTCGTTCAAACTGCGCACCAAGAAGTAATCAAGGGGTAACCAACAAAAAATAAAAGACGTTAATTCAAAAATCCAGTAATTACTTTAAGGATTCTCTCAAAGTTACAAACGGAATTACAAAACTAACAAACCACCCACCATCCATTGAAAAAAGAAGACAGAGAAACAATTGGTACGAAAAACAAACGGAAAAGGATTTATTTCGTAAGTGTTGTTTTTTAAACAAAAACAACAACCAATCTAATTGCTGAACATCTCTGACTGAAGAACTGACCACTTGTGTAAACAAGATACTCGATATCTGTTTGTTAACTCAATGTTTAAGAAAAAACCGATACTTTCACAACAATCCTGTGCCAGAAGTCTGCTTTGCAATATGTATGCAAACACTTTGTATTTTAAGATCTTTTAAAGGATCTATGCTGTGGTATAATTAACTAATGTCCATTAGTTTCTTTTTATTTTAAAGCCCTTACAAAACAATTTTTTGCTTTAAGTCGAAATATTAATTGCTTTCATTGTTGCTTTTTTATTTGTTTATGCTTTGCATTCAACAGACTGTCTGAGAGATTTGCTCTTTTAATTGACCCTCGTTCTCTCTTTTTTTTGTCTCTCTTTCTCTCTCACTTTCAAACACTTACATGACTCATGCACTTGCCATAAACTTAGCTTGATAAGGTACCATAGAAACCGTATATGCTGTGTGTATATAACATTTTCTCTTCTTTCCATTACTAGACAAAAATGCTAACAACAGCAATGAGTTTTTTGTTTCGTTTTGTTTCTTATCCACGTACCAATTACATAAAAGTAAGTGAGCAGGCAGCTGGTCCGGTATTTACTCTGCTGATAATCAACTCAATAAAAATAATAATAAGAACAAGATTGGGTTCTTTAAGGTCAATTCTTGAAAAGATGACTATATACTTAAAGATTCATTATACGAGTCATCCTCATCTAGAGCAATTTTACAAGGAGTTAATTTAAAATAGATTTTTCATTTCGGTTAACGTCATCCTTAACGTTCACTTTCGTTGTCGAGCCTTTCAGAAGCAATTATGTCTCTCACTCTTAATTTTATTTTAATGGCCTTGCCATTACCGTCGGTACTAATTGTTCACCTGCGTTTATCAGCACAAACTTCTGATGAATCATGTCTTTTTATACGTGGCATCTAGTAAGTAATAGGCTTAAGTGCATTACAATGTAAATAAAATTTAAAGCGAATTTTGAGTACTCTGCTTTATAACTAGCGGTAATTTTTTTTGAGGTCGGATTTCATTGTTTTTTCTCTTTACTTCGCATACGCAATACTCATCAGATACGTTATAAAAAAATTACTTATTCTTGATCAGCTTAAGAATTTAAAACGACTTAATCATGTTCACATATCCATCCATTCGTCCGTCTACAGTTTGCAATTAGAAAGCGACTTTTATCAGGCATAAACCTTTTCAACTAGTGGCCAAAGACCAACTATTATTTTTTTAAATCGTCTCTTTCATAATATCTTAAAATTCACAGATGTCAGCGCAACTGTTCTTAGTGGATTACTACCAATAAATTTTAAATATAAAGGAAATCCGTCAGCTAAAGGCTTTACACTAACTCAAGCCTCACAAAAAACTCAAAAAATGGAAACTTGCTATGCAACGATAATAACAATAATAACGAACATTGCAAAAGTATTTTGCAGGGTCGTTTGGGAGGTCAATACAAATTCGCACACAGTTGTATGTTATATTATATATAAGATAGAAGTGGATTTGCTTCATAATGAAAATGAGATGCTTAATTGCTGCACATCAATAAAGAACAGCATTTTTTTCGACTTAAAAAGGGCGTAAAGTGGAGGATATAACAGCAGAACTATACTTTCGGATATTTAAGATTATTCATTTTGAAGAATATGTAGTAAACGGGCAAAGAGGCACAACATAATGGCCTTTAAACATTCACCAGGAATTACGCAGCGCACGTTATCGTTATAGTTATATTAACAACTTTTCAAAAGCATAATTCATTGTTTTCTTAGAAGGACATTTAAGCCAAATTGAAATATACTAGGTTAATATAAATGTCAACCTGTCCGCAAAAGCAGTAAATTTTACAATATTTCCCTTAAAAGCAAAATAAAAGTAAAACTGGAATATTCGTAGTAATAAATACTATGACATAAAGGTGAGAGCAAGAGATACTTTGAATTCCGAAATTTTTCAAAATAAAAAGATTGCAGCTAGGAAGCTTGAAATTATTTGTTTTTTATTTGTATTTTTATTTATTTATCTGCATAAACTTTGTTCGTATATTTTATTTTGTGTTACTTATTAATATCTTTTTAGGTACATTTACTTTCTTCTACATTATCGTTATGCTTTTTTCTCCTTTTACATGTTTCCATCAATCCTAAGTACTCTTATCGACTACACATGCAGCTAGCTGTCAAAATTACGTCATTTTGCTTAGAATGGAAGGATAAACGAATTCTTTCAAACACGTTTTGAACCGGTCTAAGATAGAAAAAAGAGATTTCTGTTTTTCGTTATATTTAAAACAGCACATATATGTTACTAAAACAGCGATACTAAGTGCAGATAGAAATGAAGACAAAGATACTAAATTTTTACATATGTTCCTTCTTGTTCTTAGTTTTTTTTTTGTTTTGGTTAAGTTTCCAACCACAAATTGCCCGCGAAATAAAAAATCAAATTTTTCATGGTATTCGAGAGAGATTTTAAAATGTCGTTGCCATATTCGATTTTATTCCATTCATCTCGTTGCAATTCTACTTGGTTTGTATCCAAAATATCTGTCTCACGCATTCTTTTACCTTTCTATATACAGAGTTGTTTCATTCCATAATTCCACTTCTGCTTGGTTTGTGTCCAAAATCCCACTCGGTCTGTGTCCAAGCTCCCCTCTATTATACATTGAAATCAAATTTTATGCATTAGTGAAGAATAATCGTGAGAGGCTTTATAAGCAGGAACATTTGCTCCCTCTAATTCAATTGCATAGGATAGCGTTCCCGAAATAATATATAATAAAGGTAATATCACTCCTACTAATGTAAATGATTTGTAAATTTTATGCTCATATCGTAGGGCTAGCCAATCCAATACTCCTTTGACATGGAGTGATAATGAAATACCTCCTTGGAAACCTTTGCAAAAGCCATTATTTGCTTTTGAAATAGTTTTTGCAAAATATGTCGACGGATTTTGGTAACATGAATAAATAAAATGGCCCGATTATAAATAAAGTTAACATGAATAACTAAAACGGCCCGATTATAAATCATCTGGCCCGATTATAAATCAACTGGTCCGATTATAAATAAAGTTAACATGAATAACTAAAGTGGCCCGATTATAAATCATCTGGCCCGATTATAAATCAACTGGTCCGATTATAAATAAAGTTAACATGAATAACTAAAGTGGCCCGATTATAAATCATCTGGCCCGATTATAAATCAACTGG